>KB697194.1:0-10549 GCA_000349165.1 Anopheles christyi
ACACACACACACTCTAAGTGAAGCCTGTTACAGTGAAGATACGACATTGTTCAATAGATAGAGATGATGTGATCATTGAAAATCGAATCGTTTACCTTTACTGCGTTCTGATTAGAGATTGTTTGTGCGCTGCGCATTGATTTGATGACGCACCCTTTGGTTATTCCTTGGGACAATAATTGTAACAACAGCAAACAAAAACTAAACCAACCTTCAGTACGTAATAATGGGTCAGCTGTCCATCCGTTTGCTTCGTAGTGATGATATCCCGAAAAGGAATGCTTCAAAACAAAACAAAACACAAACAAAAATGATAGAAAACGCTCCAATCAAATCTTGTCAATCGATAAAGCAATAGATCTTCACTTTTCTCGCTCTCTCTCTCTGTTTATTTTTCTATCTCGACTCTCGTTATTCTATCTTGTATTGGTGTTCTTGTGTTGTAGTGTTTTTTTTTTAGACTCTTTCGTTTCTGTTTGTTTAATTTTAGTGTATTTATTTAGCACGTTTGCACGGTTTGCCGGGGCTTTGCTGTACCCAAAAAAAAAAAAAGGTAGAGGAAAGCAGCAGAAAACACTTATAATCGACAATAATCCACATAACCCAGAAAAAAGATGTACATCGTGACCGCACCGCATATAACTAATAATATATATCACAAGGATTTCATACTGGAAACCCCATTTAACCCCCTCTGCGTTTAGTGTACGCGTATAACAGCGCCAAGCGCATTGTTATAAGTAGCACACAAACACACACATACTGTTGACACATGGCACCGTGAAAACCACTGTAATCAAATGCCAGAAAATACACACCAAAGAGGAAGGCGAACAGACACATTTTCCGCACATATTACCTTGTGCAAGTGCATGCGCTCACTGGAAACTCAAAGCTGTTTTGTGTACTTCCCAAAGTTTGACAGATCTTTATTTATCATCATGTCCTGCGTGTTAATGTCGATCAGTTTCAATTCGTTACAATTCTCAGGAAATCACGTGTTCTAGATGTTGATAGTGATAAATACGTAGTTCCGGTGCAAAGGTATACAACCGCCAGGCACACGATCGTCCCTATTCCGTTCATCCCTTGTGAAAATCGCCCAACAGTAGATAAGGAGCTTTTGGTTTGTTGTACGTTTTGGGGAGGGAATAGCGCAACTCTTATTGTAATAGTAACATTCGCACAAGCCAATAGCAAAAGGGGTTATCAGTAACATGTTTGCATTTCTGGTTTTTCTTGCATTTGTGTTCGTGTCAAACTCCAGTGAGACAGATGGTAAGGGTATCTGAAGATTGCCAATCCTATACACTATGACTGTTTTGTAATTCTAGAATTCAATCTGTTCTTTGTTGAACCATATTTTAAGGAACGTCCTTTGTTATATCCCATTTGAGCCAGTCATTCAACGAAGCATTTAACTAACAAAAAAAAAAAAAAAAGGAAACATAATTGCATTTAAGTTCGCGCGTCGCATCAGTTCTCAATCTCTTGCCAAGTGGGTCGTGAGATTTGTACATAGCTCAGTTTTAGATAGTTTTGCGAGAAAAAAAAACCGAACACGTAAACGATGACGTTAAGAGACGCAGAAAAAAAAAACACGCAACACGTACCCAATTTCCGGCAGTTCCGGTTCGAGCCAAGTTGGAGGCTTCTTCGGTAGGTCGCAAAATCAGTTGCAAAAAAACCATAACATGTCCGAAACACTGATCACCCTGATCAGGAAAAAACCGGAAAGTGTGGAAACTAATGAAATACTGCCAAAGAATTTTGCTAACGAGGCGAACACCACGCGTTCGTTAGTGTTTAGTGTACTAAACTGATAAATTGTAGTAGCGGATTTGTAAGACCTGAGACAGAAAGGGAAGGGAGAAAATCATAGAAATGAAAAATGTGAGAGAAAAAAGTAGAAAACCATTGGAAACGATAGAAAAAAGAAGCTACGAGCACTGCTCGTCATTTAGGAAAGGAAAGATTCAGTCAGACTAGAGGAGCATTATAAGTAGATTTTTTAGTAAAACCGATTAGTAACATAAAGATGATCTTTTGGGAAGAGCTCAACCAGACATCGGCAGTAAAAAAAAATTAACCCGGAAACACTCCGATAAGCGACGTGATGTAAGCGATCGTTATTTTGGACGTGTACGAAATGTGTGGTGGTTCGGTTTGTTTTTTACTTTAACGAGACAAACAGGCACTGTATGCCTTTACAGGGGCGAATGTCGGTTTTCAAGTGACATAAACGTCCCAAATACGCAAAGGAGTGATAAACAACGTAAACCACAACAGAAGGCGAGAAGGGTAGAGAGAGAATGAAAGAGAGTGACGAAAAAAAAACCCCAATGATATCAGTAACGATAGTAGCCATATAACGCTAGGTTGTTAATAGATGAGTTTTCAACAATTTCATTTAATAAATGCCACTAGCAATCCAATCCGATCGGCCATAGGAAATATTTTACAGGGTAAACGAGAATGTTTCGTTTCGAAAAATGTGATTAAAAGTATTATTGAATGCATGAACAAAAGCCGTAAGAAAGAAAAAATATGGTAAAATGACTTTACAACAACAACAACAACAACATCAACAGCAAAAAAAATGATACTAGTGCGTTCGCCGTGCGTAACGATACGCAAATAGAAAAAAATATATTTGACGAGATAAAAAACAAGAAATGCCATTGAAGTGTAGTGTACAAGTAAATAACCATAGGAATAATAAACAACAGCAAAACAAACCACACACGTAAAGCCATTCATCGGAAACGGGGGAAAAAACGGGCTCTGATGATAATTTAGTAACAAAAAAAAAAACAGAAAGAAGAAACTAATAATAAAAACACGCATACACACGCAAAACAATATTGTAGATAGATTTGTTAAACGACAGAAAGCGCATTAAAGATTAAAGTGAACTATAAACAATAAAACGATATAACAGAAACTCTCATTCCTGCAACATTGGTGTTGTAAATAGCAGCAAACAGAAACACACTGAAGATATACTAAGGAAGTTGGTAAAGAAATTAAAGGCGGACAACTGACGAAAAATGCGAACAGCGGTACAGAATGATTAACAATCCCTTGAAGAATAAACGAGAAAGTAAATCATTATTGATGAAAATTACGAAAAGGGATACCGCCTTGTTTGTTTTCAGTACTCAAACTTCAAATTCGAACAAAGATGCTTAAATTTTTTGTTCTTTTTTTCTTTCAATTAAAAATTCAATTCCTTATCATTTATCGGACAGGAAAGCCAGATTAATAAACTCAACATTATAACAAAAACAATACCCCGTTGTTAACCCTTTTCGCCAAACCATTTAATCTCCTTACATAATCATGGCATCATGGCACACACTATAACCAAATGTGTGCCACTGTATAAAAGGCGAATTTCACACTGCGTACCGCAGTAAACAAACGCAGTAAAATGAGCAAATTCTTATAAGCAATTGGAGGGCATCATGCGGTACATTGGAAATCATGGAAAGGGGAGTTGTTTTTAAAACCACTGGTACACAAGGGAATGATAAAAAAAAACTACTACCAACAAACACAGTAGAACAGTGAAGCGAACACTATTAGCGAATCGATACAGAGCGTAGAATTGGCAAACACGCATAAAGAATGTTGTATGTTGTGGCGAACGGAAAGTAAAAACAAAAACATAAGGTTTTTCAATCAAATTTATATAGGGTGAAGTGCCTAATGTATAGACAATATAGTTCCCTATAAATTCTAGCACCGGAAACGCAAAACTATAGTGACTATACCGATCGAACTTTAAGCAAACGCAACGCTCTACTACTAGTACCAGAGGGTGTCGATTTCGCAAAACAAAACATAACAAAAAACATATAGAACTGTTTTGATCCGGTGGCTCAAAGGAAAAGGCAAGCCGAAATTCCCAAGACAAACCCCAAAACTCGATTTAGCTTCACAGCCAAAGCACAACCTTAATAGAAGAAGAAAATCTTGATGTAGCGTACCAATGGAAGAGAGTTGAAGGTGCAGCATATTAATCATTAAGCGAACTGTTTCAGCGACATCAGTTGTTATCAAATTCGGAACAAAAGAACACCACAAAACAGGAGGAAGGTGGAGAAAAGTTGTTTAGGCTGATTGGTTTAATTTTACCTGAAGAGGAAAGGAAGAAAACTAAAAACAAATCTTAGTGATATTGGTTTTACCCCTTGTAGACAAACAATGTATCTTCACCATTCGCACTAAGTTTTATCGAAGGTATGCTTCTAACTAATTCAATCATTTTGATAATCTGATCATTATTAATCAACACCCCCGGCAGCACACGGTGAATTACCTTCGTTTCCTTTCTCCATCACCGTTCGAGGCAACAGCAAGAACAAACGGCTACACAAGAAACTGCTGCTGCATTTTGTATTCACATTCAAACAACGAACATTTCGAACCGTGTACGTACAACATTGCTGCACATGTTTGGTCATAAAAAAAACGATTGCAAAATTGTGTAGAAAAATTAAGAATCGTGTAACGAAGGATGAAATATTCAACAAAAAGAACAAGAAAATCTAATATACTACCTTTTTGCCACCATCCACACGCTCATACCCGGGTCCCGAGCGATGGATTAGTTTGGTTTTTGTACGTATCTTCACAACAGCAAAAATCAATCAAACAAATAAGTGAAGGGGTATCAATACGGTAGGAAGTTGATCAAAATTTCCATATTAAGATTCCTCTTTTAGTTTTCTTTTTTAGAAATCGAACGAAAAACAGAGATAAAAAGCAACCCAAAATCATTGTATAAACGAGAAAAAATAGACAATTCATCATTCCCAAAATAAATGCTTTGTGTTTTGGTGGTTTGGTTTTTTCGTGTCCCATGACGAGTTTCATGTTGCGATATGTTTGTTCATGTAAGGTAACTATCGAACAATTCCATTTCTCAATATGTTCCACCACCATACTGGCACCTCGACATCATAGTGTGCTTCCGAATGTTATGTTATTCAAAAACGAATTTAATAATAACAAACAAAGTGCAAACCTACCTTAAGCCCTGGGTACGAGCGACATCAGAAACACCCAAACCGAGTACACATTGCACGGGTAGTCCTTGATGTGTACGCCTAGTGCAAACTCTACGGCTGATTCCGAGTTCAGGTGTATGCCGGTACCCTTCACATGCGCCACAATAGTGGAAAGGTTGTTGTATGGCAGGTTGATGGGGAAACCGTTCACCTTGTACGCTATGAACATCTGACTAAACGCTTGCGCATGCCGTTCCGTGTTCGTCTCCAAGCACGTGTCCCGCTCCAAGCTAATCAGCGTGCTGCGAAGATGATCACTGATGAAGCTAAAATTGTACCAAACAAAGCAACATTAAACAATGCACAACGATTGCCCCCTTCGGCAAACTGATTGTCCCTAGTGGCTTACCGATTCCAAACCGTTTTCCTGTGCGTACGCCACGACGCAATCTTGCGCATAAGCTTCCGTTCGATAGCACGTTGCAACTCTTTGGCGGGTAGTGCCTCCCGGAACGGAAATGAAACTTCCTGCACACAGCCAACCGGTGGTTCGTGGAAACGATTGAACAGCGCACGCCAGTAGCCGGACTTGCGCACATCGAGTTGCGTAAGAAAGACACGGCTTTCCTTCTGAATGTTACCCCAGACGTTTTCGGGGCCCACAATCAGATAGATGCGATTCAGTGGACAGTACGTGTCGGTCGAGCTATACTTTCTGCCACTGCACGGGTCGACGATAAAAAACTCACCGCCATCCAGGAGCAGCACAAAGGTGGTGTCACCCATCAGGACGCTATTGCCGAAGATGAGCCACACTTCGTAGCCCAGCTGCAGATAGAAGCAGGCGAGCAGAACACCGAGATCTTTCGGCGAACCACACATAATTGTAAGGATCTCCTATTGGAACGACATGTTAAGGCTTGTTAAGCTAGAGAAACACGTTGAAGATAAAGCGCATAGGTACCTTATTGGTAAGCCATATACCACTCAGCTGCGAGCATGGATCGATGCTGTAGTGCACGGGAATGAGTGAAACGTACCGCCGGATCATAGTTTCCGCCAGCTCATCGATCGGAAACGGTATCGGCAACGGGCCGAGCAGTCGCGTGGCACAAATGCGCTTTCCACCGAGCAACGTGACCATGGGTGGAACGACTGCACGGGAAGGAAACTCATGCCGATACTCGTCATGCCAGAGGTAGATACGAGATTTGATGCGCTCTAGCTCTACACACTCCAAACCGCCCGTATCGAGACTTGGTCGCTCGATTAACGGTTCCAAACTGATGAACAGTGTCACGTGCGTTAATTCCCTCATGTCTGGGAGACTGCTTGCAACTCCTCCGCCACTCCCGATAAGCCCGATTGGGTTGCCGTAGTTATCTACAATATCCGTCGTTGGATGATCTTGCACCTGCCGATCATAGCCAAACAGAATCGGTGGTGTCTTTATCTCAAACGTTCCCTCCAGCTGTGAATAATAGAAAGAGTGTCTGTTTTTGTGGAAACATTCGATATATAGCTCCTTTTGCCTATATTTACCCGTTGATTCAGATAGATAGTACTGATTGGGATACGAAGCTGACCCAACCAACGGCTCGAGATCCGCTGGTAAACCTCGGTCGGTCTAGTCGGTCGGTCATCCTCGAGCAGATCTTCCATGTACTCATCGTACAGATCGATGTGCAGATGTTTACGAATTTGATCAGTGCTACAGTCCAGCGGCACTTCCAGCTGCTCATTCCACGTTGGAGCAGTCCCATCAGCCGTCGAGGTACGGAAAATGCGATCCTTCAACGACACCGCAATGTACGGTCGTACATTGGATGTTCGGAAGGCTTTTGAGGAAAAAAAAACGCAATTAAATTCCAATCAGTGCAACAGCTTTCTACAAAACACTTACAAAATCGCCCATTTGACGACGACATATTGCTGTTCCTCCGTCCAGCCGAACCCGTCTGATAGTCTTCCATTCGCATTGGTATACCGAACGCACGCACGATCGTGACAATAATCTTGAACCGCGTCACATCGCTCACCCGTACCGAGGCTCGGCTGTTTGGCGACCGGCGGGACGGTTTCAATGGGCGCCTCGGTCCGAATATCTCCAGAAATGCCAAACTGAGCGATCCGAACGATGGCACCTGATCCCCACCGACCAGCAAATTGGCATTGTTCACCTTGTCCTGGTTGAGCACCCGGCAGTGATTGCTGATGGTGTCGTAAACCTGCTGCAGGTACCGCTTGCCTCGATGTCGCTGCAAATCGATCGGATCCGTACCGAGCGTTTCGTCGATAATCTTCATCTGCTGCTCATCCTCCTTGGTAGATACTCCACAGACCGCCAGCTCACGCTCGGTTTGCGGAATAAATCTAGCATCCCGATACTTTAGGCTCCTCTGGAACCGTTTGCTCAGCAACAGGAGCCGTTCATTTTTCTCAATCGTTTCCTCGGGACAGAAGGCGAGCAGATCCTCGTTAAAGTGAAACTCTGCCTCCTCATCTTCGGTGGCTTGCGCGGAATCTTTCGAATGGCGTCGTTCACGAGCCTGACACGTGCTCGCTTCAACTTCGTTCAGTGCTCGTAACAATGCTACATCCGTATCGGCATGCGCCTCATTTTCGCTCTCCAACGCTCGATCATCGATCCACCGGCATAGCAGTTCCCGTGGCACTGAGATCCTTTTCGGTAGTGTGCGACGCTGGCTAGGACTGGGAAACCTCCCATCAGACGGTTCCAGCCAACCGATTCTCAACTCAACCGTACCGTTAGTGTATGACTGAGCTAAGTACGGTTTACCGGACGCGAACTGGTAGTCCACGGATTCCATTTCCTCGTACAGCTCATCGGAACTGGGCAGCGGGATAAAGATTTCCGCTCGCTTGCTTTTCATCATCATTCGATTCTTCTCGTACAGATGCAGTGCAATCGTGTCGGGAATCTTCGTCGTTAGCTTGATAGAAAAGGACGTATTGAAGTCAATCATTGTGCGATCATTGGCCTCAAAATGGCGCGCTTTGGTCGATGCCACGTGATTACCATCGATGAAGAGTTTCATTTTAAACAGAAGATCTCGACCGGATGAAACACCGGACTGGTTCAATCGCCCTTCCGGATCTCGTCGCAATACAATGTTCACCAGAGGATCGCCCGGTGCTCGGAACGTTTCATCGAACTGCACTCTAAATTCTTTCTTTATCTTGCTTATATCCGGCTTTTTAGGCTTTTGCATCGATGGCACTGAATCGTTGATGTCCGGTTGCTGCTCAAGCGCTAGATCACGCAGGTATGCTTTATACTCCTGCTTATCTCGAAGGTATAGTTCCTGCTCCTCTTCGACCGTTTCGCGCAGTTCCAGCTCATATCGTTCCTGCCATTCGCTACCATCACGCTCCTCATCCGTGTCCTGGCTGTTAACAGACATCTTCAGGCCGCAACCGTCATGGTGCTTTGCTTTCAGCTCTTCCCATAGCTCCAGTATCTGTTTCACCAAATGGCGCTCCGTGCGTATCTCTTGATAAACAAGCTTTCTATACTCTCGGCGAGCCATTTTCATCTCGAACGAATCAATCAGTTCTGTTCCATCACCGTCACCGATTCGCAGCTCGTTCAGCTTTGCCTGTAAAGCTTCCTTCCGATTCAGCTTCCTTATGCGGTAGTACTGTTTGTACAGTTCCTCTATCTGCAGTCGCAATCGTACCACCTCCTCGAACGACGGATGTGCTTCGAACAGTACCCTTCCGATCAGGATCTTTACCGTACGTTCCATCGGTAAACGTTCCAGCGTCTTGGCGAGCGGTATCGGTTCTACAAAGAATGGCACAAACGTTTTGCTACAGAAGCCACGCACGCGTGTTTGACTTTCGATATAGCACCGGAAATCAATCAGGTCCCCGCTCGCATCGAACCATTCTTCCTGCTCCTCTTCCAACAAACGATTCATCATGCGGTTCTTGTTAGCGACGCTGACGGATGGCTTTACCATTGGTGGGGCATGGTTTGCCCCTTCCTTATCGGATGATTCAACGTCGGGATCGATAACACAAACCTCCTCAAGTGCGGCTCTGGATTCGGGTAGTGTGGCAGCGGGTCTATAGAACATAAGATCCTCATCGCAAAAAGAATATTTTTGTAATTTCCAGGGTACGATCACTGGTGATCCATCTTCGCCGTGAAAGTACGACGATGCAAGGTGGGTGGGAGTATCCGCCTCATTGGAAGATGATGAACGTGGGGAAGGTGTTTTTTGCCTAGCGTCTTCCGCATCGATCGGAAGCGTAGTTCCTGGTCGTGTATCTTCTGCGTCGAAAAATTCTTCATCGGGTAGCGTATCGGTGAAAAAGAGAATGGCTCTGTCTATCTCGTGCAGCGCTGGTTTGGAGTTTGCACTATTCTCATTGGAAACTAGGTTTAAACGCTCCAGCGAAGCTATTACTTCCCGCTCTTCCAGAAGAAATCTAGGATCTACTTTCGACTTTCGTGGCTTGGGTTCTCGACCTACTCGATCAAGGGGCTCCGCGGTGGCTGCCGCTGGTGGCGGCGATGATGTTGTTAATGCAGGCTTGGAACCAACAGTCGGCTTACCGGATGAACGACGACGATAGCGATGCCTGGGACGTCGTTTTTTCGGCGATTTTGGTACCACGAATTCGCTCATTACCGCTGACTGCACTATTTCAACCGATTCCCGGACGTTCTCCGTGTTTACGTACTCCAATGCACTTTATGATAGTGTCACTTCTCCATAATGTTTATGTTTGCTACATGAACATAGCAACGGTTGCTAGGTAACGAAGGGCATTATTACACACCGTTCGACTTGGTTACACGATTGTATGTGGGCCTTGAATCGATAGTTTTGAGCATTCGTGTATTTTTTGAGGAATAACAGTCATTTTACGTATTGCACAAAATTGTCTATTTTTAATTTATTCTTGTTTTTCACGCCTGAACTTCAACAACTCTTTCCTTGACTAGTTCATACGCAGGGAAGAGACCGTTTGAATGTCAGGAGGGTGTTCCATGGCCAGGTTAGTTTTGCTACCTATTCCAAGATCAGAATAGCAGCAGGAGTAATTGAATTGCGAAACTCCGTACCGGTCTAAATCAATGTAACTTTCTTCTCATATGAACCGGTACCATAGTAGTGATGTGCTCTTCAAAGCGCAACCACGATTCCGTTCCGATTCCGACTAGTTTCATTATGATTGCGATTCCAAATAAATGGAATCGATAGGTTCACCCGGAATCGTCGGAATCGTCCGGAATCATCACAATCCTGGTACAGTGGTTATGTGTTAAATTTAATTTCATTTTCGCTTTGGATTTCTTTCGCTTCGTGTCTTTCGCTTGATTTGACGCGGATCGCAACAAACGGCAAATATAATATCACAGCAAACAACCAAAAACTAAAACTAATAAAATAAATTTGTTGGTTTTAGTTTGGAGTATCTAATCGAATAGCACGACCGAAATAACACGACGGATACATATCTCTTCCCCTAAATCGCTATTTAGACTACCGTATCGTAAC
>KB697195.1:0-10504 GCA_000349165.1 Anopheles christyi
GCCACCGTACAAGAAGAAAGATTTGCTCTGTGTGTTTTTTGTTGCTTCTTTCAAAAAAGTTGGTTATACAAAATGCACCAGGACACACCAAGCAAACACACACACACAAGGTTTGCTACGCGCACCATTATTCGCAGTTTTTGGGCAATTTTGAGCTGTTCTTATCCTGTACCATTTATCTCACCGAACAAGTTTAGCGACTATTATGACATTTGCAGACAACTTTCGCGCCACACACACATGCGTCACTGACATTTTAACACGCTCAAGCGGCGTGTTGCGGTGCTGTTGTGGTAAGGTGAAACATATTTAAAAAGGAGTTGTATGTAAGACAAAATAGAGCACACGTTGTCTTGGAGGGTTTTTTTTTGTTTCTTGCTTTACTTTTCCCTCATCTAATGGGATCAAGTAAAAAAAATGTGTGTGAGAGAGAGAGAGAGAGACAGAGAGAGAGAGTGGAGGCGATTCAATTTGTCAAACCGATCACGTCTGTGTGCCTGTGGACGGTAACCATTGCCAAGATTTGCCCGATCACCATGATCACCACGAGAAAGCGCATTTCGATCGCAATACGCACACGACAACGGGCTCAATTCGGCGTACTCAATTTCTTATTCGCATGCCACCTGGAACAGCCCCCCAAAAAAAAAGACAAAATGACTCAATCTTAGTCATCTTGCCCCGGCTGAACAGTTCGACTTTATGCGTTCAATTTGCAACGGGCCTTTCCCAAATCGGCTCAAACTTTGGATCGATCGATTGCAATCGTACCGATAGCGTAATGTATTTATATTCTACAATAACTAGAGAGAGACACACACACTCATACTGTGGCTATGCTGAGTCATCCTGTGAAGCATAAACGGGGACACCTACAGCTCCCCAAGGACAAGACGAAAATAATTTGAAATAGACGAAAAAGGGAACGTTTGCAATATATATATCTCTCCAACTCTCTCTCTCTCTCTCTCTCTCTCTCTCTCTCTCCCTCTCTCTCTCTATCGCTAGAGCACAACAAAACAATGCAAACATCGATCACCCCCATTCGGTTTGATCTGAAACATTGATATGTCGACCCCCAAGCCCCCGGACCGACTCGCCCCCACAATCCAATGCGAACGGAATTCTCGGGAGGATTTCTCATGTTCCCAGGAGATTTTCAAGCTCAAGCGCCACTATTAAATCGTGATGCTGATCAGGAATCGTGAACGTACTCAAAACCCCCCTCCGTACAATCAATTAACATCTCATCTGGCATTAAAGAGGGTCTCTCGGGGGGCGCATTGAGCATCCACCAGAAAGAGGGATCGTGGCCCCGGAGCTGATCGAGCCTTCATCATTGGATCGGTACAACATTGTTGCACACAGACAACCGGCTTGCTTGTGTGTGAGCTGCTGCCTCCTTAACTGCATCGATTCCCATTTGCAGTGGTCTGCGGACACAAAACCGGTCGCCGCATGCAAGCGCTAACAGACAAAACAGCAGCTTAATGTCACTATCCGTCGGCATTATTAGTCACCTCGGTGGCAGGAGGTAGCAACATTCAGTCGCTATTAAATAATTGTAATCACATTCCGGCTAACGATTACTTGATACCCCATTTAACGGCGCTTCTTACACGCGGTGGACCATTTGGGAAAATGTTTCATTCACAGGACTGCACAAAACCTTGCTGTTGTTTTGATATCGGGCACTGTTTTGAAAACCTTGAATATGGATGAAACAAATTTGCGTCACTCGCCACTTTTACTGATAACCTTGGCGCTACTATTACAAATATAGACACTAACAAAGCCTTTGCAAACGGTAGCGAGAAACTGTTTGATCAGGTGAGCCGTTGGTGAGGAGTCGTGTTCCTTGTTTTGTACAATTTTGTGGTGTATTTCACCAAAAACAAATGCCACTTTTTCCCATAGTGCTGTCGGCTGACTGGTCGGAAGCAAAACCACCAACTAACCTGGCGGGGCAGAAAATGGATTGATGAGGATTAGATTACCAGTCCTCCTGCGCTCAAGATCGTTTCACGATTCAAGCTCACTCACAGCTCCGTAACGCCACCTAAACCGGAAGCACCCAAGACTTGGGCAGGCAATGCAATCGATCTCGCGTGCAACCGTGTGCAAAGCGTGTGCTGGTTTCTGCAGACAATCCTCCGAACCGCGTGCAGCGCGTCTTACAAGATGGCTGCGAGCGTTTCCAGCTAAACGAAGACCAATCAGTTCTTAAACACAAAGGCTGTGACATTTTAGCACCAACTAGAAGCTCGAAAGGGGGCGGTTTTTGGACACCAAAAACAAACAGTGAGAATGTAGGATAAAAACTGGATCGTTAGAAAATGTTAAGCAGCTCGAATATTATTCGAAGAATATGATACTTCTTTTTTTTGCTTCTCCTATCTTAATCTTGCTAGAAGATGTTGCCGGGCGCACTTGGGCAAATATTTTCCACCCTCTCGGATCTCGGACGGTTAAGTTTAGAGTAAGTCGAGATCGCTCCAGAACACACGTTTAGCGGGGAAGAAGACGATGTAGGTTTAGGAGAATAAAAAAAAAGCCTTGAAGAAAGCCTCGATCTCGATGTACGTCATTGTAAGCCTTCAACCCTTCTTCCCACCCCCCAACCCCTAGGATGACAGTTGTACCATTTGTGCTACCGTGCTCTAGGGCAGAGCGGTGTGCGGAACAGAATGCCAATATTGATCCAAGTGCGGCATCCGCAAGCGTACGGATTACGTAAAGCAGCCATCTTTCCGAGGAAAGGCTCGATCGAGGAATAGCTGCCCAATGCCCCAAAAACGACCCCCGGAAACATTACGGCGTTGTACAAAAACTTACCATCCATCTTGTTCTGCAGGCTGTGCGGGGAGTCGGGAATGGTGTCCGGCAGCGAATCACCGTCCGAGTTGAGGCTGTACGAGTGTTCGGTTTTGATCGGCATGCACGTCCCAATGATCGCGTCCGTCATCAGCTTGTCGTTCAGAATGACCGGCGGTAGCTTCGAGTGTGGATCCATCCAGTCCTGGATGTCCGGATAGTTGGACATCTTCAGTGTGTCCTGGAGGTTCTGTGGAAAGTCAGCAAAGACAACAAAATAAATTAAGCACGCGATCAATTTCTAGTCCGAATCGGAAAACAACAGCTCTATTTGTTTGCATTATGATAAGTGGGTAAGATAAATATGGAAATGACGTTTGGGTTGTCATTTCCGGAAGCGCGCAAACGCTTCAAACGATGCTGTACCATTCACGCTTCGATGATCTCACGTGCCACTGGCTTGCCGTATGCATGCGTATAAATTATTCATCTTCGGGTACAGGTGAGTGTTGCGTTCGATTGAAGTTGTGCCGCACGGATGAAGGAAAGGAAAGATGAGAGTGGAAGAAGGTCCCAAGAAGCCTTGGGAAGGTGCATCGAGCGAGTCCATTCTTGTGTGTATCTGATACAAGAGCTGATTGTTCATTCAGCAGCAGCATCATCCAACCCTCGATGAGTTTACTTTTCCCGTCCCGACCTTACGACTTTGCTTCTTTCATCTTTGCTGCGGTACCATAAACGCCACAAAGCTTACATCAATTCACGATCGGCCTTTTATGAGCGATCTGTATCAAAACTCTCCCTTTTCTGGCAAGCGGAATGAGCAGTAACTGTCGCATGAACCTCCAATTGAGATGATCGATGTAATCTTGTTTCTTGCTGGCGTCACCTGGCGCCAGTCGATGCAATTTGTCCACTCACGAGTTGCATTCCAACCGTACCTAAAATCACACATTCCATCACATACGGTCTCGAAGTATAACGATACACAACAAAACACAAAAACCGATACAACACATTCTTACACAGCTCGGGACAGCTAAAACATCAATTAAAGTGTCGTTCAAAGAGAAGATTGGGTTCGTTCTTTTTGCCTCATTGCAGTCGATCGTTTGGCTGTGAAATAAATCGATCCCATTGCCAGCCACCCCGAACGGTACGCGGCTTTAGAAATCATTATCCTCAATAGGAATTTCCCTGCACCCCATGTGTATGACAAATCGCTGCCACATTCACAAGACAAATCAAACGACTTCAATGCGTGTCAAGCGAGGGGTTTGTACCATATTGAGCCATTTAAATTCGGGTTGCAAGTCTTTTTTTCGAATGTTCTTCAACACAGTTTTTGAAAGTGCGTGCATGTGCTTCCATTTTCATTTTCCTACTGCATCATTTGCCCTGCGGGAGTAACAGAGCGAACCCGGCTGTGCCCCGGAATGATGATGGATTTAGCTTAAAACAAAAAGGGCCAAGATTAAGTTGTTGAACTGCCGGTCCCGCCCGGAAGGCAGCGCGAGCAAATGGAACCGGTCCTTTGGGAAAAGAAAAGCGCTCCACGCTGTCCCGATTGCATGGGGTAACGGTAAAGCGTTTTTTCTCCCATCCCTTGAGCGCTAACATTCCCGGCCACATTCCCTGGTCACATTCCCGGGCAAAGAGAACAACGTGATTTTTTTTAAATATATTACCCTTGCCTTTTAAATACCGACAGGAGTGAACAGAAGGAAAAAAAAATAAACCACACGCATCAAGCATTAATGTTCACATTGATGAAGAGAAGAGTTTTTCGCGCAACATTCTAAGCGCACATCAATGAAACAAATTAACCTCCTGTCGGGACGGCACCCATCATTAGCATACTATATGCGTAAGTAGGTGGGACCCGATCGAAACGGGTCTTTTCTGTACGCACGTGTTGGCTCCAAATTTGCTCCCATGCATTCTGTGAGCTGCACGGGTGGGGATAGGTTACTTTAATCGAGAGCATGCTGCTGCATTCGTGCGGACAGCCTGTTCGTCATTTTCACAGGTCCCATTCTTCACTATTTACTGTCTGAAAAAAAAGTTAAACACTGATTTGACTGCTCCATTGCTTGCATGCGAACGGACTGCTAATCATGCAACAAAAAGGGCGGCAGATTTACTACACTCTCCGACAGCTCAATTTTAATTGACGTTACTTCTGTTGTTGCTGCTCACCCTTAAATGAGGAGTAAAACGAACGATTTTAACAATTCAAACGCAAAAGGCGACGAACGTTTATTTTATTTCTTTGTTGGAATTAAAGCCCTTCTGATAGTGCTTTTGATCGGAGAAGAAAATGATACTCAATGCATGCCAGTGAAACTCTGTCTTGAGGCGTTAACAAGAACATCAGCAGCGATACTTTATTTCCACGACGGGAGAGATGGGGTTAATAACCCGAATTCGATTGCAAACGTGAAAAGCACGATCGGTCGTACCTTCACCTCATCCAAAAAGGGGGCAAAACCATCAGAACAAACCATCCATTTGAAGAAAGGAAAGGTCGCACATTTGTGTTTACCTACTCTTCTCCTTCACTATCCCTTACACTCTGCACGTGCTTCCGTGCGCAACGCATTTCGATAACGCGTAACGCCTCTCGCACACCACGGTGCGACACTTTGCGCGTTCATCGAAACAGGTAGAACTACTTTCATTTTCCAAACCTGATATCCCTTTTGCGCTCACTATCACCCTTTTGATCCCCTCGCTCGTGTTTCCACCGTACCACCACCCTCCCCGGCACACACACACACACACACACTATCTAGATCCTTTCCTTTCACCGGCCACGGCCCTTTTCGGGGTTTGGTTCCGCGTTACATGCAACGAGCCCTTTTTCTCCTCCCCACCTGCACACAACGACTTTGTTGGCAATGCGGCGGCAACAATCTGATGAAGAGAAGATTGCCCTTCTCTCTCTTTCTCTCTATCTCCTCTTTTTATTTCGCTCTCTCTCTCTCGATACCTTTCTTTCACTTTTGCTCTTTGCGCTTTATTTGTTCCCAGCATTCCCAGTCTTTGATCCTTTCCTTTTTTTTGTTTCGTTTTCTTTCGCATTTCTTACGCGGACTTGTGTATTAATCGAACGGTGAAGACGCGGAAAGGACACAGGCTACATAATAAAAGAATCTCAAACGATGGCTACCCTTTTACGGGGTGCATAATGCACGGCTTTATTCTACATGCTCGGGACATTGGATGTGACTTTTTCTGATGTTGTAACTAGTGCCCCCTTCCCATTTCTCAGCAGCACCCAAATTCAAAGGTATGAGTTTTCTCATCAACCTTATTTTCTTCCACCATTTTCAACCTCTTCCTACGGTTCCATCCCGTTCGTTGTCGGCGAAAGAAAAGTGCTATCACCCTAACTACCGCATTTAAAATCGATCGAGTTTTGTGGTAAAATGTGGTAGTGAAAAAGATAAACTCTTCCTGGTGCAGCTCAATGGAACACGAAGACAAACGTGTAGAGGGGGGAGGAACGAATGAAAAGAAAGAAAGCAAGATTGGCCGGAGAAAGAAATGATCCGGTAAAGCGATGGAAAAATACCGAGACCGATTATCGCTTATTATTTTAGTGCTTTACGATTATGATTATTAAAAAGGCAGAAAACAATCTTATTAATCGATACCTGCGTGCGTGACCGGGAACAGGGGGAATGTGATATTTCCCCTGTTTGCCTTGCCGGCGTTCCATTATACAAGGCTTATTTTAACAGATCTTGCTGGTCCCTTTTGTATCTGCTTTGTTATGAAGGAAAAAGGGAATGAAAGTCCTTTTTCTCATAGTCCGAAAGCGTTTCCAAAATTATACCATTCGTTACAAGATTACTTTTGAGGTGCAGTTTTGGAAATATCATGTCATAAACCGGAAGCTCAAATCAGCTGATAACAGTGGTTGATTGGGAAAAGGTAATGATACTCTTCTAGTTCGTCCTTAAAATACAAAATATCAACTGTTTAGGAACAAAAATATGTAAAACATATTACTCCGTTGATCGATTGTTCGTCGTTTCATCGATCAAAAGGTTAAATAGACGAGGTAATAAAAGTATGCAAACCACCCTCATTAATTCCACCCTATTAGACACATTCACAAACACCTTCTAAAAACTTCATCTTTTTTCCCTTCCCGTAACCATGACGAACGACTAGCGAAGCAACGTTAAGCAACACAACTGTGCCGCGTCGAATCGTTTGTCGGCAGTTTGACTTTCACTCCTTGAAATATTTAACCCACCCCGCCAGCATCCCTCTCTACCATCTAATTTTGTTGACGTACGCAAATTCCTAAACTGCATACACAAGCTCCCCATGCATAAGGACGGGGGACTTTGCATTCTATCCTCAATTCAATTCCATTTCACCTTCTCTTGCGCCCGACCGCATTGATCGTCGAATTCAAAACCACCCATGGGTGGAGTCACCCCAGCGTTACGATCTATACCCCCTTCCGTAGGTGATCTTGTTTTTGCTTGTCAAGAACTGTGCTCCTGCAGCCCTCCCTCTCCAAAAACCCTTAGCGCAGAGGGCGATGATTTGGCCAAATTGATCTGTCGGTGACCTAACCACCGCCGGCCGACCAGAGGTGTACGTGCCAGCCTCCCTGAACCTGCACAGGAACGCACACACACATCCTAACACCCCGAACCGTTTCACATTTGACCCAGAAAGCAGCAACACACACTGAGCGAATTTTGCACAGAGTGTGCCAAAAACCGTTTCTTACACGCCCGGTATTCGTTATGTTGCTTTTTCTTTTCTCTCTCTATCGGCTTGCAAAAATTCACAATTACACAATCCAATCTCCGGTCCGTAGGGTGAGGACTTGCAATACTTGGCTCGTGGTTTTTTTTTGCCAATTTTGTTGCCAGGACAGGGGTGTTTTATTTTTCCCCCTAACCGTACCTTGCGTGACGTGAAACACTGTAACGACACGGGCAGAGAGGAAATCAATCGGGTTTCGGGTGTTGTTTCCACGGGTGGAAATGAAACGGTTTTACGCAATGCTGATCAATCGGTAAACCCCCGAGGGTATAAGACCGGTAGCAGTGAGGGATACAATTTCTACCTCCCAAAGTTCAAACTTACTTTCATCATTTTTATCACTTTTTCCCCAGGCAGCTTAGGCTGGACATTGGAGCAAGTTCGAGTTTTGCACGTGGAGCCCAAATTTGGTTGAACGAATTCGACTTCAAATATAGCCCAAGCTCTTAGCGAAACATCCTTGAGCTTGAGCAAATATTTAAAGATTTTGGAACCACCTTCTTTCGATTGCTGCACGGAGCATTCGCTTGCATTAATGCATGAAGCGCACCTAATGCTGCTACCTCGTCACAGCAAAAGTGATCTCCAGCAAAAAAAAAACGGAGCAACAAGAATAATAGTATATCTTTCCACTCTCCAACAAGGCGCAGCTAAGGAGATGCACACAAAAAACAAACACACATACAGCCTAACATTGAAAGTAAAAGACCCGCTTCGCTTCCTTTCATTTGCCAATTGTGTTTACCTTCAAATGCAGAGTGTATAATGTGTTGACATTTGAGAACTGGGGAACGAAGTGGTAGCAGGGAAACAAACTAACAAGAAAAAAAATTAAGACAAGCTCAAACAAGAAAACGCGGGCAAAGCTTCATCCACCAAATGAAACGAAAATTTAAATAAATCGCCTCTCACCAAGCGGGCATCATTTTTCACCCATTTTTGCCGTTGCTGCGCCTTTCGAATTGGCTGCTGAAAACAAGTTTGCCAATTTTTGGAGCACACGCTTTACAAGCCCGGCCAAATGTCAAACGGTCGTCGTTCGTCTATCTTTCACTTGCGAGACACTTACACTGCAAAAAAAAAAAATCGAAAGCAAACCCTTGAATCACATACATTGTGACGAGTGCGCTAAACAAGCGAACAGTGCGACTCAGAGCGAACATCACACCACTTTTGTGAAACTGCACGATCATCTTCATTATCAGGTACCAAGCCTAGGGCTGATTGATTTTATGACACATATTTCACTCTGTTTGCAAACCAACGGTACAAACAATACAAATCACAACACGATGCAGAGCAATAATGATGTGTTTTCCACCAAAGAAATAAAACATCAAGAATGCCATCAACATGGCACCGCGAAGTTCTCACGGAAATTTAAATGTCTTTTAAAATTATTACCCCTACCATTAAAGTGATTAAAAGCCCAACAATGTTGTGTATGTCCGCTCCAAAAAACCGAAATTATAAAGCGCATAAAGCATCGAAACCAAAGCTTCACCCGGATGCAGCCATGTTATTAGTAACAATAAAATAAAGTCCCAGCTACAGTGCAAGACATTTCACTTCTACTGCTGCTGCTTTTAAAAACCCTTTCGAACTTTGCAGTTGTGTTCGAATTCTTCTCGAATGGCGCAACATAATTTGCATATGATCCCTTTTTAACACCGCTACAAACTACAAAACCGAACTCGAACTCGAACAAGCGTACCGGGGCGTCATGGTTGAGCCCTTTCGCCTTTGGAGCGCAAGCGCTTTAATTTTCGCTTCGCGCAAAATAAAACCAAAACAGTATCGATCAGCCGCCGGCACCGACCGGTACGAAAGATTGATCGAAAGACCCGGCAACAGACGACGAACCCACGAGATGGAAATGTGTATGTAATTAATCGTGATTGATTTTTTCGCGAATAATGCGCCCAAACAAAAACAAAAAACCCACACACACACACAGGGTTACACCCTGTTCTCGCTTTATTGGTTTTCCTACCCTTTTGCCTTGCAGATTTTATAATGGTAGCTGATAAGCGGCTGACGGACTTTCTCCTTTCATTTCATTCACCGCTGTGCTTCCGGAACAGGGGACCGAGTAACGAACTCATTTTCTACTCAGCGAGCACTGATTAGCGAGCTGGCAATTTTTGCAAACGCTATAATTTGGTCTCTCTCCCGAAATCATCGATCCCGGTGGGAGAAGTTAATACATCGTTTGAAGCTTCCAACGAAACGAGTGATCGCTTATTAGCTAGATCTTTTTTTTTGTTTTTGAAGTACACGCGCAGCTCCATAGTTAATGCTTGCCAGCTTATCGCACGTGCACTTTTGACAGCTCCCTCTGCTCCCTCCGGCTCTTATCGGTCAAGAGTGTTGGGTCGACAGTACCGAGAACTAAGTACAAGATCAAGTGCAGCACCAGCTGGGATTATTCATTCACGGGCTCGTGTTTTTCGCTGCAGCAACGTGATCTCGCCCAGCTGCGCGCAATTGTTTGACCAGTGCAGGTTAAAAGCTCGTGCACAGCTCAGCATGAATCTTGAGTCACATTGTGTGCTCATTCATAAATTGTTGTGGGTGATAGGGGATGCAGGTGTGAATATGAGTGTAGGTTTTTCTGTATCAGGGAACATAATGGATTTTTATGAATGAAACTTGAGCGTACGCATTCGAATGAACGTACCTCCAAGAGAGGATAACTTCACGGAAGATTTCAGACACTTCAGGAGCAGTGTTTTGAAATGAATAATTGGAATAAAAGTACCTCCAAGAGGGGAGAACTTCACGGATGATATCAGATACTTCACGAGCTGTATTTTGAAATGAATAATAAGTTGATAGCTTGATATTTCACTGAATTGATTTGTTAGCATACTGGATCTAAAGGAAAAACCCACCG
>KB697196.1:0-10549 GCA_000349165.1 Anopheles christyi
CCAAGTGCAAACATATTGCTAAACCAAATCGTAAGAGTGTAACATACAGGCACTAACGTTAACAACCTAAGATTACAATTTCATCATATTCGTTGAGCCCAAGCAAAGATTTATACCTTTTTGATTCTTGAGAATGTTCTTTACAGCTGTTCCACCGTATTTGGTCTCCCGCACGAAGATTCCTGTGTCGTCTAGATAGTCGTCCTATGGGACACACAAACACACATAGCAAAACCAAACCCGTATTCGAAGGAGCACAAGGAGCAAGAAAGCAAGGAGTTAGTGTCGATTGTTTCCGCTACCGTGGTAATACCGGCTCATTTAGCTGTATCGACTATCTTATTACGCATCCACGCTTACGGAATAATTTAGCTTCAGCTTACCTTCACATCGTCATAGTCCGGGACTGATTCACCGAACCGGCCTCCGTTGCTGCCGTGCCGCACGATGATGCTACCCGCCCGGCCCCGGTCGTCTATCATAAGCACCTCCGTCAGGATGATCAGCCCGAAGACGGCGAAGAACGCTACGACAATCAGGAAGCTCATGCCCGCACGCTCCCGTGCTCCCCATGACGTTTTCTTCATGCGCTTCGTACGGGAGGACATTGCTGCTACTGCTTGCTATCACCTTCAATCGACGTGGCGTAGATTTTCCCTCGTTCTGTCGGATGTCTGACGGTGTCTTAGGAACCCAGACCACCGGCAGCAAACTTGGGACGCAACGTGCAGGGACGTTGGAGAATCAAGGATTCCAAGGACTCAATCAATGACTCCGTGTGGAAAGAGTCCTGTGATAGTGAACCGACGGTTGCATGCACCCAAACATACGTGCACACAGTAATACATACATTCGGAGGACAAAGTCTCGTTAGTGGTGTGCCGATAGCCGGGGCGGTACACGAGTGATGGGCGGTTCGGTTTTATCCTTTCAACACGGCAGCCCACTTCCATCTGCTTTGCGGCATTGTGGTTGACATCTAACCCCGTAGATCGTGGCTATACGATACGGAAATAACACGATCACATACATATGCATTAACAGAAGCTACATTGAATTCATGAATTGCCGGTGGAACCGACGGCTGCACTGCGAAGCCTTAGCAAACACTTGCAAGAGATAATGCTCATCGCAAATAACGACAAGGACATGCACACGCTCCTTTACCGGCTCATGGCTTGGCTCGGCTTGGCTTGCTTTTGCTGTGGGGGATCGTCAACCCTGCACGGGTAGGCCATCCATTGCAGCCATCCTGGTAGCGCAAGGATAATAATAGAGTGGAAAGTGTGCAGCGCTTGGTTTGTGGAGGGCTCGTAAAATTTTAAACATCTCTTGCAGTGCCCAGCGCAAGGCATGCGACGTAGATAAAAACTTAAAGACGCTTTCGACGCGGCATACAATCGGAGGTGAAGAAATCTTTGCTATTTGGTAATGTATCTTTAAAGATATCTATTATGCAATGGGAAACAATACAAACAGGAACTTCGTTTTCTACTATGGATGCATTACATGATTGCATACGATGTGTCCCATGTGTCTTATTACATTTGTATTGTAACTTTTCTTAATTCTGTTCAAAAACGATACTTAACAATATTGGTGAGAAGCAGAAATTCTCATTTCCTGTAGACAGTTATAACCCCCTCGTTATACATAATCAAACGGTTTTACCATTATAATTTCATAGAAGATCATCTTAAAACTTCGAACTATCTGCTTATCGTGCGTAGAGCAGATTAGAATCGATAAATATTTACCATGCGGCAACCTCAAAGACTCCCTCGACGTAAACGCTGGTTTGCATATGAAAGGCTCGGTAATGTTCTCATTCCATGTCTTCCCGCAGAATAGACTCCAAACTTTCCATCCGTTTGGTACACCAAATTTATGGCCGTTGTGCCACATGTTCCTTTCTTCCGCAACATAACCTTCAAGCTCAGGAAGATACCGCTGCTGCAGTATCGCAGATGGGCTTGGCCTGCATATTAGCTATTCTGTTTGACACTTATCAATAAAGTATCAAAATATATTGCCGTCTATATCAATTAAGCATCGTTTAACAACCCTATCCTTTTGCACTTGTCTTTCCTTGTTTCATCCTGGTCTAACTTTAACTATATTATGTATAGTAAAAACACAGATCATTTAGTAGCACCAAACATTGAAACGACCTGTATGAAAAGGGTGTGTTATTAATGAAACCTAAGACCACCATAGATGCCAAGGAACGTCCCTTTGCTCATTTCGATGCAACTCTCTGCTACATGCTTCAAACAATTGTGTTTTTCCTACGAAGAAAATGTAGGTCACGAATGGGGGTTTGTTTTCGCTTGGCAAATGCTCTGCAATGGCCGGTCGAGAAGCAAACTGTTGCCAGAAGTGCCCACAACCCACGATGATAAATTGTTTTACAAATCTATTTTTCACCTTGCTCAATCATGCAGCAATATCATAGCTATGTCATCTCACGTTCATTTCACAACCAGCAACAACTGCTGCGTTTCTTCATATTCTACCTAATGCTTAATGCTATGCAATGTTTAACAGAAATTCCGACAAGCATCATGCCGGTTATGAAACAACATAAAACATAATGTAATCCAATACTTACGGTAGCCGTGTAAGACCGAAATATTGGCTCACGTAACCTCGGGTGAACCCATCAACAACATTTGAAGATAGAAGTATTTAATCGTCTGGCCTATAAGTATTTTTTCACCCACTCGAATTGCATACACAATGCACAGCGGCTAATGCACGATGGAAGGATTGGTGTTTGTCTACCAACAAATCCGTAAAATCGTAATGATTGTTCCACTGTTGTGCAAATGTTCACGTTTTGTCTCCACTATTTTACCTCATCACGAGCAGAAACATAAAATTTCACAATCTCGGCTAGATTTTCTTTAACAAAACTGTTTTTTTTCTTCACACTAGCAGGAAACATCCTTTGAGCACAAACACATAGCCCTCCTTAGAGTTGGAACTAACCCTAGACGGCCATATTTGGTGCCAAACAGCTAGCTTTGTTTTGACGAGCAGCGTAGAGGATGGACACTGACACTGGACCGACGAAAACTAGCTCTGTTTTCCGTGCACTCTTACGCCAATCTGAATACGTGTTGGTGTGTGACATAACTATAATACATATCTATGCACCTACACCAATCGAAATCACTCGTACTCTGTGGAAGAAAACGGTGGAAAAAGGATAGCATAAGATAATCATTTTGATTGCCCGTCTTTTCCGCAGCGCAGCGCTGTTTATTCCTAATGCTTACCTTAAATTTTGTGGGTGCTTCCTATCCTTCCCATAAGAATGCAATGGATGATTTCAACACGTGCCATTTGTCACTGTGAGCAGGATGGAAGTTGGTATGTTTATCTACTACTGCGCATGACCACAGTTGGCTTTTCTTTCGAAACTACCAACACTTTTACATGTATTTGACATCCCTTAGCTTGGAACAATATTGCCAACAATTGTCAGAATTTTCTTTCGCTTTTTCAATACCACCAAGCCTCTCCCCCAGGCAGCACAGACTCTCCTGAAAAGTGTTGTGTTGTCAACAGTCCAAACCAATCAGTCACAATTTAACCTAAACCCGTTTGTAACTTATGTCGATCTAGACTGATAAACAAAAAGTTACAACATTTTACCTGTCATTACATGAACAAAGCTGACACATATCCAAAGAATAATAAAAAGTCAAAATATATCAGACATCACAGAATAATTAATTTTAATCGAGTTCGCATTAGGTTCGGGTGGTTAAGCCAGTTCAAATTAAGTAGATCAATACTCTGATTCTCTTTTTTATTGCTTTAATCTTATTTTGTTTTACTTTCAAGTCGGTTTGTGATCCCGATAGATCAGGAGTAGCAAAACTTTTTGCTTTAAAGCTGCATTGATTAAACCTTTAACGTTTAAACTTTGGTTTGAGAAGAAAATATATTAAAACAAATTATGTAAGAATTAGTAAACGAACATTCAACACGTCTTAAACCTTGAATAAAACAATAATTTACGTGCTACCATCTTATTTTACTATGTTTTACCATAGTCATTTGCAAATCACTAGTTCAAGTGCTTCGAACCCAATACTTTTCAGAAAAAAAAATGTGAAAAACGACTTTTAAATATATACGGTAACAAACAGATGGTGTATTGTTTTAATTTGCTTAAACACAACCCTTTCACACTATATGTAGAAAACAAAACATATCACATACATGCAAATTACACATTAATGCAAAAATAAATTGGAATTTGTGCAAATAAACTAGAAATAAAACACGGGAGGCTATAATGCTTTAATATACTCGTTTTCAATGATTTGTACTTCTGGAATCCAATTAAAAAAATAAGTTAAAACATACTACACAACATTTTTACTATTGCATATTTACACTATTTAAATGGATATGTACACTACCCGAGTTACAATATGTATGATATGGAATGTGGTTTCAATTCACACGGCGAAAAGTTTCATTTTGTGGTTCGACACCCGTGCCAAAGTGAAATATTTCATTTCTTTCTTTTCCTACGCGTGATTCGGTATCTTATAAAGGTGAAATTTATCAAAATTAATGATATTTTTACTTGTTTTATTAAAGAAAGTTTAACGAGTTCTTTGCTCGTTTAGCGTTTAGTGATTGTTCGCGATTTATGCCTCGATAAGCTTGCATTTTTCACCGGGAAACCCAATATTCACCATTGTGCACACATTCGTCGTTAAGCTAATGCAAGGCCAGGAATCAAAATAATCTTATCTCAAATCTTATGCTTTGGTCGAATGTTTTGATAACAAAAAGGTCTTTACCTTCCCTGCATTGCCAAAACTTTGTTAATGCATTGATCGCGTGTGCGGTTCATTTAAGTAAGTCGTGATGGAAAAATACGAGGAGAATCTTTTGCGATTGAACATAAAAATACGTGACCTAATTACACAACTTGACAATTGTGAGTGGCTACACATTTAAATAAGCGAATCATGTTTTAAATAAGTTTTTATTTTGTTCTTACCTTAGTGGAAACCAAAAACCGTAGACTGCAGCAAGAAAACAATGTGCTTGTAGAAGATGTGGCCAACTTTCGTGTACAGTATGCGCATGCTGAAGAGGGAAGGCTGCGTTGTAAGACGGTACTAGAGAAAGAAATAGCTCGAAACAGTGAACAGTACGAAGCGCAGGCGTTGCTTAAAAAACGTTACAATGATCTGATTCGTGAGTATGTTTCCCAAAATCAGAAGCTTAAATCTTACGAGCAAAACGCTTTGGAAGTGAAACAATCCAGAGCGAAAAGAAAACCAGTCCCTGTAGAAATTATTGGTGAGCTTTGAACACAACACAGAAATACGTGAACACCTTGGAGAAATTTGCAGTTTTACATATAAGCGTTCCTACATATTCTATTTTCAAGGCAAGCTATCTGACATAGGAAAACCCAACGCCGTCGAAGACAAAGTAGCTATTCTTGAGCAGCGCTGCACTGTTCTCGAAAAGGAACTCTACAAAGCGTATGCAACAATTGATGACTTAGAGTTTGAATTGGAATCGGTAAGGACAAGCTGTTTAGTGTGAAGTGATAAACTTTACAAATGAGAGCAAATTTATTTCTCTTCTAGATTGACCATCTTGAAAATACAAATGATCGATTGGAGCAACAGATACACATTTTAAAAGCTCAGTTAGACCAATGTCATTGTGAGCCGCTGACACCTGGCAGTGTAAACAGTGTGACTTCGTCCTTGAATCAGGATACATTGTAAGCTACTTTACCTTTTCTCGCGTTCTAACGATTGCAAAGCATAACTTTTATATCACTAAACACATTTTATAATGTTTCCTATTCCGAAGCTACCCATTTGAGAGCATAAAAGACGACCAACAAAGTTCAACAGTAAAAGGATCAGAGGTAAGTTATGTTTCTTAATGGGTCACTGAAACTGATTGAAGACAAAGCCCATTCGCCATTTCGACTCACCATCTAAGAGCTAAATTTCCACGCCCATGCGGGTCACCATGAACAATATACAATGCCCACGGCGGTCACAATCACGCTCTGGAAGGACATCTAAAATATGGCTACGATCGATTCATTAACTATCAACGAATGGTTGCTTCGACTCAGCCGACTATGCAAAAGCCATTTGCCCGTAATTCTTCCCGGTCAAATTGGACCATACTTCGGCTCATTGCCACATTTTGGCAATCCGACCACCTTTCTGTCTTGCTCACCCGCTATCCCCAATGTGGAATGCTTGTACGCTGCGCTTTATCGGCACTTAAACGAACTGGTCCAATTTTGCACTGCAAAGTATGGATACAAAAAATAGAGTCTCTTTCACAGCCGCGCAGGTCACTGCGGGTGTCTAAAGCCATACACACTGGTAAGTGAGAGCTTTTCAAGGCTAAACTCGGCTGAAGAAATGTTCGACAGAGCAGAGAAAGGGGTCGTGAAAACGTAGTTTAATTTAAAAACGAGCGAAACAGGTCATGTCTGCCGACTTCATTCGCTGGCGTTTCCACAAGAAGGAATGAAGAAAAAAGAGTACCGACACAATCATTCTCTGACAGATAGGTGCACCCGGTGAGTAAATAGTTCCATCACCGAGGTCGTCGAAACGATCATGCTTCAGGATCCTACTGTAGTAAAGAGAAAAAAATGGTAGAAAAAGCAAAGACATTCGTTAATTTCAATTTATGGCATACCTGCCTATGTTCTTGATTGAAAAGTCCATCAGCGAGCAACAGCTACTTAGCATAAGTTTCTAACATACATTTCATAACTAACTGTTTCTAAAAAAATAAAATCTACAAAATCTATGTATAAAAGTATTTAAACAAAAAGGCCACAGAAGGCAATTATTTTACGAAAAGTGTTGGAGGAAGCATTTCTATTTATTCATCCCAATTCCTTTTCAATCCATTTACTGATGTCGTAATACTTCGCAAGGCAGGTAAATGAACCAATTACACGCAGATCGCCAATAATCATTCAACATCGGCGCGATTTCGCTTGTACTACGACCACGTTCTCTCCAGACGGCAACTATGTATGTGGGCGATTTGGTGACCTCTTTCTATACCGCGTACAAGCTCACGACGTTGACTTAAGATTAAAATTGATCGAATCTCACAGATAGTTGCTCCAATTTTCACGGTCGAGGACTCTATACAATATCGTGCAGCTTTTGCTGTTACATCACACAGTCACTGAGAGAGCGAAAGTTTCTCAGAAATGTGCGTTAATTTTTCTTTCTCCCTCGATGTGAGCTGATCATAATTTTAGATAACAGCATGTTTTAATATGCGTATATATAATCTTATACCTAAATTCATACACTTTAATGAACACTAAATTTATAAAAATGCTAAACATCTGGTCGGTAAATAAACAACAATCTTAAAGTTATACACGGCTTCTTTTCGTGATCACCACTGATGCATCGGATGCTTTTTGCTAAGGTAGTAAGCGCAAAGTCAAGTTCATGGATTCCCGTCCAACAAATCTTCTTCACTCATTGCTTCTTCTACTTGGATTTTAATCTGCTCGTATTTGTGAACCATAGTAACGGGAACTGGTTCTTCGGTCGAGAAAAAAAACAGAAGTTCAGATTTTATTAATCGATGTGCCAGTAGTCAGGCAGATGACGTGCTACACGTTGATGGCATATTGTGGTATAGGTTTTTGATATTATTTTACCATAAAAATTCACGATACAGGGTTTACCACTTTATGTGATAATTTTCGTTGACATTTTCGAGTCTTAGTGACGTATTGGCAAATGTTACCAATTATTGTTTTTCTCATTGCTTTTTATTCCATTGTGACAATATTCATTTAGTTATTCTTTTATCTTTTATGATTTGCAGATAATCCAAAGCGTGACCCAAGTAAATGACATTGATGCTTTAAACGAAAATTCTGATTATGAACGAGAGTTAACATACGAATGCGAATCAAAAGAAACTCCCAGATCTGAAGGAAAGTCAGAGGAACGACATTAAAAGAGAGGAACCTAGAATTACATTTGAATATACATTATTAAACTATTGAATAAAACCAATATCCCATTTATCAAATCCTAGACAATTCTTTTTATTTAAAACACTTCTTCGTAAGTAGCCACTAAAACAAACACATACATTTTTTTTACTTTTATAACTTTTTTCATTTACAAGAAATTTCACACTCTTCATCAATTATGAATTGTCGAAATGAACCATTTCATCAAGGTCAATTTGTTATTGAGGTGATGTATAAGATTGTGGTGAGCTATGTGTGTGCAAAAATCTGTCGCACAGCAACAAAGTACAGCTGAACGAAAAATTTACACATCGTCGTAGATCGCAACTGATCATTACGATCATTTGTGTCATTTTTGCATCGTTTACACATTGCAACGCAACAGCTATAAAAATCGTGTCGCTGGATGTCAATCAACCTTCGTTGCATGCCACTCGGAGTAGCATGATAGCAAAAGGAGTTGAAAAGGGGGTAAAGATGAAAAAATTTAAAGAACGCATTTCCCGCTCTCCTTCGCGATCGTACCATTCACAAATATTTGGACGCATCGTTACATAACGTCAATATCGCCAGCTTCCATTCAATGACCCTTTCGAAACGACCACCTATGAGGTTGTTTGGAATTGACGGTTGAATCAATTCGACCGTAAGATCATCTGTTTACTTAACATACATGGCACAACCTATGAATGGTTAAATGGTGTAAATAAGATCATCATGGTTTGCTGGTAAATCATTTCCTTAAACAACATGTAGTAACTCTTAATGCAACGAAATTTTTTGTTACCAAGCTAGCAAATTGTCGTACATGCCAATGTTGTTTCTTGTTTTCGTGGTCTTTTTTTATTATCCTATTTCAAATGCGCATTTCATCTGATTGATTGATCCTCTCTGCGGGAGTAAGACGCACCTCCCATTCAAAAAATAATTGAGACATTCGGCATGCTGATTAATGAATGTAAGTTGCATGATTTATGTCGTGATGCATAATAATTTTATCCTTCACAGCATTTATTTATTGTTGTCCTTCTATTGAACAGCAAAATTTCCGCTGTATACTAACCATTACACACTATTTGAAAAAAAAAACACTATTTGAACTATTCGCTTCTGAACTGCTTCTAGACGACTCAAACATTTTTGGCAGCTTTTTCTTCCTGTCAAATCTTGTAGATTTAAGCACAATAGAATGCCTAAAATCCACAGATCCGGGACAATCAAGGTTTGCTTTACAGCTTAGTTTCAAACTATGCTTATTAGGACAAAGAGCTCGCAAAAAATGGTTGCTGCAAAGTTTTGGGTGGTCTAGAAGCAGTGTGACACACATATCATGAGAAAGCATACACATTCAAAGCAAAAAAAAAATCTGTCAAGGCCTGCTTCTCGTTAGGTTAAGCCTAACTGAACGCGGTGTCTGTTTGTGTAATATGTCATACACCCTTTAAATGACCTCTATCGCCTCTTTTGCCCTCAACATAAAATCGTAAGATGAAGAATCTTTTGAAAGGGCTTTTGGGTTTGAAGAACCTTATAATGACCAGAAATTATATTCCAGTTTAGTTTGCTTGAAACAGCCATCCTATGTATCCTCGTGCACGTGCCCTTTGATGTTTGACACGGAATTCCGCCCACCGATCCATCTTACATCGATCGCTCACTAATTGATAACGTTTGAACAAGCATCATAGCTCGTCGGTTTCTGGCAGGGCAATTTCAGTCTGTCGATATTGAACTTACAAGTCCTTGCTGGAAGATTAATTAGAACAAGCGTGTATGTGAAGTCAGTTTGAAAGCATATAATCCGTAAAAAAAAAACAACGAGCATATGTGGAGGGTGTCAACGAAGAAAAGGTTCATACAACACCTGAACTTGAACTAGGTATGTTTCGACTACGGCTCCACAGCAAAGGTACTCATTAATTATCTTTGCTTATAACCATCGGTCGACCCACGGTTTTGGGTTGTATGTTAGAGACTGCGTTGCTCTAATCTGGACACCTTGCCTAAGGCAACGGCAATGGACCGTGGGGGCAATGCTTACAAACTTTACCGAATGATCTCAAAATTGAAATATTCGACGGATTCTCCATTCCCCACTACAGGCTTTGACCCCCAAAAATGCTTCCCCATCAAAGTGTGTGTCATATGAATCATTGTCCCTTCCCCCGGTACTTGCCATTGACAGCGGATGCTAATCCGGAGCAGAGTGGCGCTCTGAGCCCTGCAGCAGCAAAAAGGTGTGGTTAACGCCCGGAATAATGATCTCATCGTTTGGCGTAGATCCCCTTCTCTGTGTGGTTGGCACGGCTTCCACCTGCTAGCCAGTACGATCTCATGCTAGCTTGGCTGTTGAACCAGAGGGTTTGAGTGAACGAGACAACACATCGGGTAGTGGCGGCATTGTGACACATTTCACCGAAAATTAGTGCAACCCCTGGCGAGATTCAGACGTTTCGGCTGGAGGGCTTTTTTGCCTTCAGATGTCGGGTTTGGTTCCATTGGTCTCTTGAACTA
>KB697197.1:0-12522 GCA_000349165.1 Anopheles christyi
AAATTTTTTTGTGCGTTCAATTTACCTTATTTTTTATGTAACATTCTACATTCATCTCATGTTTCGTTTTCGCTTGCGTCTAATGTTTACCTTTCATCGCTTATTGTTATTCCATTCCATATTGTTATTCCATTCCAAGCACTTCATATTGAGCATCCCTCCACTTTGACAAAACCCTTAATGATATTTTAGCGAAGCATGGTAAAGCCCATTGAACGTCATATTTATTGTCGCTTTCATGTTTCTCCACGTGCGTTCGCTTTAGCTCATAATTGTCATTGTCTCTTTCTACTTCCCTTTCTTAACAAACCAGCAACATTAGCACAATGCCGCGAAATTTCTCTCCTTGCCGCTCCGCTGCCTTGCAAATGAATTACCCATTGTAAAAAAAACGTAGCATTCTCATGGCATTCTTAAGAATTGATTTACTTGCAAGCAGTAACAATAACAATAATAATATTTCAAACGAAATTTTTAATAATCTCCAAGTGCTGCAGCGGGCCAACGCTCCATTATGCTTCAAATGTTGCCAGTTTCGAGTAGTAAAACGTTCAGTTTTATAGGCTGGCATTTACATTTGGTGCAGACAACTCCCCGTTTATAAATGTGTAATGTTGAGAATGTGTTGACGGAAACGAGTCAGTAGGTGAAACATTTTGTTTTGCATCATATCTAGAGCTAGAAAAAGAGGGAAAGAGTGAGGTATGCATTTTAATACAACCGCATCGAAAGTGGTTATGAGCTTTAGAGATGTTCTGGTATATTTTGAAAAGCTCCAATAGGTATATATATTAAACCAGTTTCTATCATGATGCGTTTAAATATGTTTAAAGTAAGTGTTATGAGCAGCAGTTGTAAGGTTGATTTTTATTTTAAAAATTCAAAGAAGCAGTCCAAGTTGCATTGGCGGTCGATACAACTTGCATGAGGTCTTGTACATTTCTTTTATTATGACTTGGCCACGAAAACAGAAAGCTTTCGCCAACTGCTACCGGATGTGTCGCTGGTCACTAAAATTAATCTCAATTAAATTAAACATGAACATAAATCATCATTCCGTTTACTGCAACTGACATTCAAAATGCACATAAAAGCAACAGCGAATCATTGCATGCAGCCAGCAGAAAGCATTGCAAAAAGAGTGCACAAGCGAAAGAAAAGTTGTTTTTGTATCAACCCTAACAACCAACACAATCTGCGAGCGCACTGTGTATGAGAGAGCGTTAAGCTTCGCGGTTTTGTTCCTTTGCTGTGCCGTGAACATTCAGTACTAGCATGGCGAGGATTGTTTCAGTTGCTGGATATTGGTAAAACAAAAAAAAAACATATCTCACGGTTTTATGGTCACACGGTACAAGTGTACGGCAAAATTACGATTTGTTGGGAGTAAGTCAGAAAAATGAGGCAAACTCCTTTCGGTACTCCGCTTCTCCAAACAGTACGTTAGCGAGCACAGCGCCTTCCCATGCTCGTCAATGGAAGTAAAGCAATGGTAGTTGGCAACTTGGGACTCTCCTTACCGACAATTTGCCCCTAGGTTGACCGCCTGAGGCAGAAACGTTTATTAAAAGAAATATATCCCATGAAACCAGCGCTGCTTTTGGCGAAGAAACAGCTCCTTTTCCCCCTTCAATTGGATAGTTACCCAGAGCTTAAGAATTTTAAAACGCTTCCGAATGGGAAATGTGAAGCAAAGTGTAGTGTAAAATGCATAAAACAATCATACTTCACTAACGTGTTGAGTTGGGAGCGCTCTCTTCCATGTTTCTCGGTGCAGTGGGTCGAGCTTACGAGCCGCTTCCGTATCGTTTGGGTTTGAAAGTAATCACATCAGACTTCTTGGGCGAAAGCTCATGCGTCACATTCCTCAGATTTACCGCTTGCTTAAAGAAGGTGCAATGGAAATACCAAACGAAAATGCATTCACCATGGACCATGATTTTACGCTCAGATTGCAAAGAAGCGGGTAAGCAAAGTGTGAGGGACGCCTAAAACCCAGCCTTCCTTTCTCATTCACATCAGCTTTTATGTGCAGGGCCGGTGCATAAAGTTTAATTTGGTTTCATAAAGCAAACCTCAATGGATGATGGCTTTGTGCCATTTTGAACCATTCATTCGTGCCATCATATATGCGCTGGTAGATCGTATAACGAACGAGTTTACTTTCAAGCAGTCAAGAACAATGAGTTGTACACCGTAGGCCACGTTATCGTGAGGGTGCACCCCGCAGTTTGAATTCATCCGTGTGGGACTCCATGTAAGTTAAACAATATCCCATCTTAGATAAATAAATGGCTAAAGTTTTCGCATGCATTTCAACCCGATTCTTTCAAGACTGACTAATTATCTGTTGGAAGAATGACGTAAAGTGAAAAAGAATAAAGCACGCGAAGAATGTTTATGGTCGCAACTTACACAGATGAGCCATGTTTGACGCTGTTGACAAAGTTTGATAAAGTTTTAATAGATTAATGTTAAAACAGTCATCATTTCATTTTCGGGTTCTTTATAAAAAGAAGATGTGATAACAACATTTTGAAAAACATATCATACAAAATATCACGATTCCCTGCGTTCAAGAAAACAATATATCTAACTGCTAATACCAGCTCAGACGAAACAACTGCGTAGCAAAAAACATACAATGTTACAACATTAACCCTATCCGATGAACCTTTCGATGCATCAACGTTACACAAGGGAACATATACGCTTTCAATATGGTGATATCACTACCGCACCAAACGTCAAAGTAGGTTGACTTTAGAAATAGTTTTTTGATGGTGACGATGGTCTCGGGATGGCTTCCCCCTTGACAGCTCTTCTCAAGAAGCATCCACCTTACCCTGTAATATAATCGGCAGCCCGATGGCAAAACCTGATGGCGCATCGCGAACCGAACGGATAATAGTGTTTGTCCTATAAATATACTATTAAGAAGTTTATTTATTCAGAAACATGTTCCCGCACGATGATGCGTTCCGGGCGATGAATACTAATTTCGTTTTCACTCCCGAAAACACGCGAGTTCGTTAGCAGCCAGGCCGAAGAAAGTATCTGCCTGGCCACGAATGCTGCCTGCACTGCGCCACACGAATATAGCTTCCAATTTGCATATACACGGCGTTGCACTCCACGGTACGGCGGCCGGTAGTACTGTTCGGGCCTCGAGCTCCAGGCACCGTCCGAATCCGCGTGTGTGTTGCCTCCACAAGTGTTGGGTGGATAGGATCGTTAGTTGCTGGAACAACATCTCCAGGAAAGTATCTCGAATTTGTATCACCATGTATGTAAGTATGTATCCAAGCGGTACGATTCAGACACCCTCCTGTCGCAGGCCTTTCTTGCATCACACCATTGCTTGGCCACTGTATGCCACGTAGCTGGCAAAACGTGCTCACCATTTCCGGGGTCCATAGGCACTTGTGTCCAAAATGAAACTTTTAATCGGAAACCCGTCTGACAACGGTGCCGCAAACTGTGGTCGAACGTACTTCAGCCTTACTGCTCTGCCCTGTGAATGTTATGCCTCGCCACCATTCCCAACCACGTTTATGTTCTACAACCCTCGCCGGCTCGGAGTATTGAGCACTTCAATAAAAGGACTCTTTCGCTTGAACGCATTACTGCATTTAACTTACTCAAGATCCCCACTCTAAACACGCCCCGGCGCCACAAGTTTGAAGCTACAACACAGGCCAAATTCAATCAAGAAGGATGCGCTCGAACGGACGAGCAGGTGGAGCGTACAAGTTTTACCCCAGCATGCTTCATAGTTGCATCCGGTGTTCGAAGCGTTGAAGAGAACAAACGAAAGCATGATTTGATGATAAATAAATGCCCTGCAACAGCTGTACTGAATTATGAATGTTCAGTGTAGGTATCGAATTTGGGTGCCCATACTCTCCCAGGTTTCCCAGAACCCAAACCACTGCGGGACGAAATGTGCATTCTGCCGATGCATTGACTTTTAATGAAACGTCAACGTAGCTTTTCATTATGCGATGGGAAAATAGAATTACTATTCCAAATTGCGTTATCGAGTTTGTCTGCTTCATAGAATGTTCAACCAAATCCCAAGACATTTTTAGTTAAGCTTTGTCTCGGTTTTGTGGATACTATCGATCTAAACGGAAGAATGAAGTTGAGCATTTATTTATTGTACAAAGTTTCTAATAATAGTTCAATGGGACACTTTACTATAAAACATTAATAGAACGAATAAACTGTGTCACACTGTAAACTGACACATATAAATCCAATTCAATAAAACAAAGACTGAAACAATTATGTAACAAGCTATATATTGTCTCGTTAACCGAGTATCATTGTTTTGTCTACAACTAGTTCTAGGTACATGTATTATAATTGTGATAGGAAGTTAACGTAAGGCTATTTGTGCATGAATAAATAAGGTATTTACGATATATTCTTCACATCAGTTTTATAAGTTATTCAATCCTAGAATTCAACCAAAATAAAAAATACTGAAAAAAATATTCAAAAGTTGCTATTCGTAACCACACGCTGCCACAACAATGATATATTATCTTTACCTAGTTTATAAAAGTTTCATCAAAATTGTCTATTTATGTACGTAGTTCCTATATAAATACAACTTCATCTTTACCAAACAATCGTGTAGCTTATTTTCTGTGTGGTATTTTCACTTATTTTTGATCACATTTTACACCAGTTTAAAATGGTGTAACGTTTTTCTGAATAGCACTAAACGATGTCACTGTGTCTTTATCGAACCCGAGCTGCACTATTGGAAGCGCTTTCAGTAAGCATTCTACAAGCCGTTCAACGTACTCATGTAACAACGTATGTACTTTAAAATTTAATTACTATCGTAAGCTAATGGCAGCTTCTCATACACTCCGCACTCTGCCATCGCTTGAGTATTGCAACTACCGGGGTTTGCTAACGTGAGAGAAAATTTTGTAATCACGAAATAATTTCATCTTCCCCTGCTCTTCTTGCCAGACGATCTGTTAACTTTTTTCCATTTAAACGTTCCATAGCATTCAATGAGTTGACTAAAATCAGTGCACGGGGTAGTGTTTCCGGTCCCCACCGGAAGTCTGTGATAGATATGCATTTTCTGCTCATATGGCGCTGTCAGTGCGCCAGTTTGAAGAACCATCAGCTCCATCATCACCACCGTTAGTCTGGCGGGGAAGAACCCCTGAAGGACTTCCAGTTGGAACGTGAACGGTACACTGTTTGGAAGCATAAGTGTCCGGGTTCCGCAATGCTTTCGACGTGCAGTGAAGCTTTTAGCGCCATCATCAGCACACACTTAAGCACTCTAAATCACTCACCGGCCCAGTACCTAACGTACCCGGCTACCGACGATGGCCATCGATGGTCGGTTTCGATGGGTTGAGTATGCGTTAACTCGAAAAGTAAATGCCACTGATGAATTGGACACATTCCGCTGACAGCTGAAAAGCTCGCCGGCTGCGTACGTCACTGCGTATGTGGTGCTAGTGTACCGGCACACAAACAAATGAAACTGCATCGCTTTGACAACTTATCCAGTGCACTTTCCAATTGCATTCCAAACTTCCGTAATGCAATGCCAGTTTAGTTGTTGGAGGGTGGTAGGGTAGGTTATTGTTATGCTCAGAATTGATTTTTCCAGTGATTAATTTACAAAAAAAAAAGTTCAACATTAATTCAATTTGCATTCCAATTCACTGTCACCATGCGCTCCAGCCAAACATTACGCAAATGTGCAGGTAATTCGTTTCGTTTAAAAAAGTCAAGGCAACACAATGATTGCAATATCGGAACAACAGGGAGGGTGTAGTGGGTAGCGTGGGGAAGATGTAACTAAATTAAGCTTGTCCCTTTTATTTTATTGTTATGAATTCTTGCTGCATTTTTCTCACCAACCTTTGCATACATCATGACCATCATCAAACGCTGTGAATAATTTGCCTTCAGCACCACGCACACATTATTTCAGTATTTATGAAGCCAATCAAAATTCTGCACGGATTTGTTTGCACCCGTTTGCCGTTCGGAAATCGTTTTGCCTTTTGCGTTGCCTTTTTTGCCAATGCTGGTTTGCATTTAATCTCGCAATTAATTTAATTTGTTCGACTTTTTTCGATCTGCTAATGGGTGTCCGGGTGTATTGGTGACTGGATTACAACATTGTATGCATTTCTGCTAGCACCGTGCTCTCTGTTCATCCAATTCATCCAACGACCAGTGCCACACGCACGGGAAGTGCCGATTGTGTTTATCATGATAGGGTAGGCTTCTGTTAATGAACAAACCGTATCCTCTTAATGTTTGCCGAACGATCAATGCAAATACCCAATGTTTAATTATTGGTTTAAATTACTCTGCTGCAAAAGTTACTTCACTTTCACTAAAATTCGTTGCAAATTATACTAACTTCTCACTAAACCTAATGGGCTAATATGGTGTATTAGCCTAATGTATAAGGGATGTGTAATATTTAATAACTTTCAATTACACACGCGCATTACCAATGTCTGTATGTAATCATTTTCCAATCATTTACTTCAATTTAGCCTTAAATTACTGTGCCGTGAGACGATTTTTTTACAACTTCAAGTATAATTTTCGTCATCACCATTACCAATATCGTTGAATCCAAAGCAACTAAAACTCCTCCTAGAGCTCAATGTCCACGAATTCCGACACAACCAAAACCGGCATAGCTCAAGCAATCGACAAAAAGACATTAAGCGACCCATTTCAGGGGTCATTTTGATTAGGCATCCTCCAAAACCCACTGGGCATAGTGTATTTTGCCAATCCGTTCTTCCCCCAAAACTGAAGCGTTACTTCCTGGCGGAACCCACTCGCACCTGCACACCGTCTAGAAACCATTAAAATAAATGTTTATTGCAAAACATCTAAACTTTCATTAAAACCGTTATTAAAAGCAGTCAAGGTGAAAAGGAACTTCCCGAGATCGTCAGAGATTCAGTACCGAGCGAAGAGGTGACATAGTCCTCGCTGTCGTGGTCGCTGTCGTCGATGCTATCGTCTTCTTTGTCGTTCCGCATGATGTCTATTTGCGTTCTCCAGCAAGTCGCTACTTGCACCTCACTGCCACAAACTCACTGCCGAAACTGGATTTTACACCAAACAGGCGTCACCCTATGCAAATTAAGTCCATTAAGATCTTCCATATTACATTAGCCAAACTTTGCCGACTTTTTTTCACTTCTTTTGCATTTTCCCTATCCCTAAAGCGGTCTTCTCCCTGTCTCTGTTCGCGTGCGTGGCGCATCTCACCGTGTGCTAGAATTTCTATCCAGTCATTACATTTAGATTTTTTTTTTTGACTTTTTGAAATTCATTCTGAAGCTTTCGTCTCTTCATCGTTCGGACCTCAAAGGCATCGAAACGTGTTTTTTCCCCACTCTGTTTCTCTGTTATTCGCCTTTTCTTTCTCGGTTCTCGATGGCAAATGTCGTCCCTTTTCTGCAATGCCTTCAAGCCGAGCGTCATGCTTGCCCATTAAGATTCGGGACCGTTCTTTTACGTTGTTTTTTGACCGGAACCTTTCCACACCACATGGGCGAACATCTTCATTAAAGAGGTATCGTTTTAATAAAACTTTAAACTTACCGTGGCTTGCGATATGCCTTCGCAGGCAAGAGCAAAGGTATTCTTCATTACGGTTGCCATGGTTCTGGAAGTTGAGCGTAAAATTCACAAGAATTATTTTCGTTGGTCTTTGAAATGGGGAAAAAAGGGTTGAAAACTTTTTCATATTACCGGCCAGCCGATCTCTACCGCGATACAACGCGATGAAGGGAGTGTACCAGGCCGCTTGGGTGAACCATCGTAGAAAGGATAATTATTATTTTTTTACTCCTTGCAGCTTAACACCCAGCTATAAGATACAGGATGGAACGGTTATGTTCGAATACTGCGAAGATTTTTGAAAATATTTAAGTTCGCCTTCCTGCCATCTGTTGTATTGTAAGGAAAATGTGTTCTGCTGATAGCAAACGCATAATTGAATTAAGTGTTTCGTGAAAAATAATTATCCTATGTGAATCGTTTCATTTACTTTTAGCTATCAAAAAATTGTTTTCGCAGCTACAACATAACATTGACTACATTATGTTTAACTACAAAAGCTTTCAAAATAAATTAAGTCATTTTAATTATTTTTCACTTAAAGTTTATAAATTGTTAAACAATTATGAACAATTTATTCATAGTTTTTTCCCCTATTTTTTACATCGTAATGGCAAGACAGCTCCGAAAGAGAATTGTACAAGTTCCTTGCCTTGTCAAAGTCACAACAGGTGCCTATTGCATATTTTTCTACTCCCTCAACAGTTGTACGTTGTATGGAACGATATGCCCTCTAGTTTGGATATTTTGTTATTTTATTGTCACATGACTAACATTCTTCATTTGCTTATTAAAGGCACCCTTATGCATACTCTTCTCTATCACAACGTATGACTCTTCACCAAGGTAGCATAGAACGGAAAACTTTCGACCTGTTTTGTAGACAAATCTATGGAATATCATGTAGCACTGCCTCTTTCTTTTGGTGCGGTATCTGCTAGCTTGCCTCGTGCACCACTTACCAGAGAAACGTTCAACAAGAATGGATTGCCTTCGGCACTCGCTTTGAGAGATGCTCGAGAAGTTCCGGCCAAATGGGAGGAACAAAAGAAAACTAAATGATCATAAATTATCAAATTTCCACATACATATTTGCTAAGCCCAGAAACGGCACGACAAAACTGTTGGACATTTTCCGAGAACGCTCTAGTCGTGTGACACACAGCACTGTGTCAACAAAGAAGCAGGCACGGGTGGCAGGGAAGGCAGGATAAAAACTAGCCTGAAGAATGTTTCATGTTTATTTATATTCATTTGCAGCCGAAACATTCATCAGCCAGCTATCCCAGAGGTTTTCTGTTTCCGGCAGGAGAAGATTGCCTGCTCCTTACAATCTTGCGACTATAAATGGTTCATCTGGGAGGCAGTGCAAAGAATTCTTGTAACTGTTGACAATGTAATATTTAGGATGTCCGGTTTTAGAAATACTGATTTTTTTGAGCAATAGTTAAAGATTTTTTTCATCATACATTTCAGAGTAGTTATCTTATGTCTTATATTTGTCATGATATTTTTGGCATAAACGACCTACGCGATTTAAAAAGGCTTTATACAGGTCTAACTAACAGCCAGATATAATTATAATCAAATGAGAAATCCAATTACATAAAAGCATTTAGCTAATCCACAGAATACGCTTAAAGCTACACATAAACATGTACATAGTTTTAAAAAGGCTCATTATCGATAGATTACCTTTTTCTGCAGCTTAAAATTGACCCATAAACTTAGCCCCCTTGCCAATTTAGCCTTCCCGAGCAAATGCATTTCCGCATATCGAAATAGTGTAATCAAACGAAAGAGGCAATGTAATGTGGGTACAATTTATGTAAACCAACATCCCGATCTTAGGCTTTCTTAATTTGCAAAATGAGAAAAAATTGTTCACAAAAAAAGAATGTATCCAATAACGAGCGAACACTTTGAGTCGTTCAGCAAAGGAACAGTAACCGATGCATTCCGGAAAAAGCACGCTTCAGAGTGGTGCGATAAAAAAAGCAGGAAAAGAAAAACACATTCCCGTTCTTCGGGCGGAAAGTTTGTTCGCTAAGCGCTCAACCACCGTAATCCTGTTCGGTATTATTTTCGCTTTCGCTTAAAATATGTAGCATCATAAACTACCGATAAAAGTGCCCCGTAAATGTAATGCTGCGCTTAGGTTCATTCGTACCGAACGGTCCCGCTTGGCCGATCCAGACCAGCTGGAGAAATTCAATTCACTTCCGGTTGCGGTGGGAGCGACCGAAGTGCCTATCGGGAAGCGACGGACAAGCATACGGGGGACAGAATGTACGAGCGAACGGAATCTATCGAAAGTTACTGCCTGGGAAACTAAATCGCGTCTCGCTCTGCTCCTGAATGCACTTGCAATTTCACTCAGCTGCATAAGCTCGGGAATATTTTGCACACAACTTGTTCTACCCTTGCTGTCTCCCGTTCTTTCATGCAGTACACTATGCACTTGCTCTACCATTTCTTTAAGTTCTGTTCACTTTGAGAAAGCTGGCCCAAGCTTCCAGGCAAAACAACCGTTCGCAGCACCTTGGCCGGAAGTTGCTGGCACAAATTTACACCATCGACCACCGCTCGTTACGAACTAACCTTTTCGAGCGTAGAAACTGCTCATCCGCAAAAACCGCACCCGCTCAAGACGTTCGGCATTCCTGCGGGTGGGGCGTAAATCATGTCGTATGAAATTAAAAATAAAAACACCAATCCGTTTGGGGGTAGTAACCGGTAGCGAGAATAACATTCAAAATCGGACAGCGAACATGGTTCCACACATCCGGTAAGAAGAAAAGCGACCTTGTTTTAACTGTTAGCCTGAGATATGAAGGTTTAATACCTTTGCTAATAATCCAATCTTGCAAGTATATGTGACCAAAGAACGAAACAATTATATGACCAATGTTTAACATACGCTTTTAACTGCTTTGTTACAGTCAAGAGAAACGTTCCGAATCAACCCCAAGAACATCCTTACTAAATTTCTAACACAATCAAGAGAAAGCGTTAACTTGTACCCTGAACTGGCCTGGGGATATGGATGGATGTACAACCCGCTACAATTGTAACAATCAACTAGATAATAGTAATTAGCCAAATGTAAGACCTTTCCACGTCCAAGCCTAATTTATCAATCGTCTTGGCCTGTCTGCTTGCACTAACTAGCTTCTGCATAGCAGCTAAATAAAATTTTATCTCAAGGACTTGGCCGAAATTCATTAACATCTCACAATCTATGCCATTCACGTTATGAGCATTCGTCCCATTCGCCTCGATGACAAAAACTGTGCTTACCGTTGATCAAGAAATCTACTCAACGACTTTACCTTTTCATTCTCCTACCCTCGTAGCCCCTCTCACTTTCTCAGAAAATGTCCAGAAAAGGCGAACATTCTTAATTATTTCATGTAGCTTCACCTCGTAACATTATCCCTTTTGGCATGGGTTTTAGGTGCGCTTGTACTAGTAATCCGCTTTGCCGCTTTGCTTCTTGCTACCACTGCAGCTTTTCCATGCTCGCCCGTGCGCTGGCTGATCGGGGAGCTTACAGTTTTATCTTCAAGCGTGAAGATAGTTCTTTGATGCTTTCGGCTCCATTGCGTTCCCTTTGTCCACGTTGCTCAGTACCCGGGCAGCTTCCATAGGCGTCCAAGCTTCGTTAAGATTCCGGGCTCACACTTTCCTTCCAAACTTGGGGGCTCCTTTCATTGGATACTCTTTTTAGTCGTATACACCTCCCCTTGTCCGTTCGTTCGCCGAGTCATACGAAGAAACTTTATCGTGAGAATAATTGAAAGTAAAATAAAGTCACACCGGCTATGATGGTACCAGTGCTACAACGGTTTTATCCACGACCGGCAGCCACAATGTAGCCCGGCCTTGTATTGGTTCAGCGAAATAAGAAAAGACCACACAAAGCCCAAACTTGAAGGATAAAGACGGTGGATACATTCCTTCCCGGCCAGGACAAGCCTGCATTGCTTAAACAGCTCGGAGCTAAAAAGGAACGGAGACCTTTTTTCACGAAGCACTACTGCTTGTCTCATTACTATCCTCATAAGTGTTTTACTCACCGTTTTTACCCTCAATGTCTCACATCGTTGCGTTTGTTGGTGGTAAAAGTGCGCGGGCATGAGGCGCTAAAGAAAGGATTCTAATTAAAACATTCTAAGAAGTACAAATCCTCGAAAGCTGGTGAAAATTTTGTTCTTATGGATGGTCCATTGAGCGCTTCGATCGTCCATGCATCGTTTGTTGCCAACTGGGATAAGCCCGGGAAGTGGATTTGCCTCAATTGCTAAGCAAATAATGTTCGCACGCTTCAGTGAAATGGAAACGAAAGTTCAACTGTGTGAGTCGATTAAAAAAAATCTACCGATGTTTTAGTTTAACCACAACAAAGTAATTGTTGCTAGTGTTTTAAGGTTTACAGCACCTACGTTTAATATTTTACTTTTTGAAAACACAGTTGATATCGTTCTTGAACGATAGCTGTTGCTGAATGCAGAAACGGTTCATTACAACATAAGTGCTAAATCGATAAAAATAAACTCTAGGAACATCTTTTCTATTTTTTAGTACCTGGTATTTTTTAGGCCGATGGTCTAATGGATGACGCGCCGGCTCCTGTAAAGGCCTGACGTAGTTCAATTCTCATCCGGACTGTCCCCACGTAGCATGTTCTGACTATCCGGCTACGTGGTGAAAAGAAGTCTAGGAATGACCGCGTAGGTCGTTTACGCCAAGCAAGAAGAAGAATAGTTGTTTTAGTTTTACATAGCCATGGTTAAGCCATTCCGAGTCTTTCGGCAGGACTGTATTCGTTTTCTTCCAGAGTCTTTTAATGGGACATGATCCATCAAACTTGCACGATAC
>KB697198.1:0-10477 GCA_000349165.1 Anopheles christyi
CCGAGAACGGAATCTTCATGTAAATCTACGGTTAGATGAATTTGTTTGCCAACAGCCAACAAGCACACAACCATCATCGCAGACTGACGCAATAGGAACAGGTCGATTGAAATGGAAACAATTTGCGCTGTGCGCCAGGATCTCAAACCAGGGTCCGAATAGTGCCTTCCTAAAGTAAAGGTGTGTGTGTGTGTGTGTGTCTGTGTGTGGAGGTTAGGTGAAAGTGTAGGGTCAAATCAAAAAGGCCAACCATCACAAAAACGGCGGGGGAAAACAGCATTTCCGAAAGGGAAGGCACCCGAGGCATGGGCTTGTTTACGCGGGCCCTGGTAAACATGTCTGCTGATGAAAACGGTTCGAAGAAAAGGTGAGAGAAAGTCCTGCGTTGCATGTGTTTTCCCATACATACAACGGTGTGGCGGTCAACGGCAGAGGCTAACGATGGTCGTGTGGAGGAGAAACATTCGGAAAGCGATTCAATTGATGTTGGAGTTTATTTATTTATGTTTGAATAGCGCTCTCGAACGTGCCGACACATTGGTAGAAGCGCCACGTTGCGGTCCATTGCAGTTGTGACGAAACGGTTCACGAAGAATGTGTTTAGATAAATCTCTAGCACCAGGAACCTGCCTGCCTGCCTGCCTGCCCGGCTGCTCGCACACCGGCCCGGATCCGGAAGCTGGATGTCTTTAGCCGGAACTGCAAGATGATGGGCCAGAGCGCATTTTACTATCTCCAAGTAGAAGGGCAATCGCGTGAAAATGGAGGCATCATCTAACGGATGGCAAAAAGCACCTTCATCTTTTAATGATAGTAAAGATCTTTGACCCACACCTACGTACGTCGCTCTGTCGTGCTTGCTAAGACACTGTGCAATTCTTCCTTGTTGCCAGGACGATAGAAAATTGAAATGACTCTGTACTGCCGCTGTCGCCGTACACGACAAGATACACGATGGAGGCTGTGTCTGAGAACTAAGAATGCCGTGGGGGGAAGGAGGTTGGATTCGATTGCTGCAACACATAAACCGGTGTGTATTATGTATATGGTATCGGCTTTCCGCAATCTTGTCCGAATCAGAAAGTGCCAGCCGGTGGGTACGTACGTACAGTGAGAAACTTGCAGGAACATGGTGCCCGGTCCGGCAATCGATTTGAAATTTAAGATTTCATTATAATTTAACCCAAGACATTGCCGCTAATTGCCGTACAATGTTGGATGTATCATTTTTCATCCGATTGTCCAATACCCCCTTCTGACGATGGTTTTGCCTAGTTTTTCCGGCTCGTGTAAATGATTGCAATCATTGGGACAGAATCTATTGGACTTTTGTTTTGTTGGAAATGTTTGACTATTCTCTAAAATTGATTTTTTTCTTAATTCCTTAACGACATTTGACTTTCGTGTCTGCGTCGGATCATGTTGCCAAAATAATAAAAAAGAAATATATTGCCAATATGTTTTCACACCACATTAGCTTTACCGTGTGTCTTATTGAATGCAGCATCTTCGCAACGCAATCAATAAATCGTAACACATGAACTCATATCTCCGTGGTCGTCATAACGAAACGAATGTAAAAATAAAGTGCCAATCCATATCCATATCCCGGTTCTGCCCGGTCGCGGTAGCAATATTGTACGCTCACTGCCTGTGTGAAAATGTGTTTTCCGAACTGTTGCAATAGCTTCACGTTGATTGTTCAACAATGATTGCGTTTGTCCCCGAAACCCACTGGTACGCACTTTCCCGAGCAGAGGCAACCCAAACCGTCGACCCCTTTTCTTTTCTTCGTATACCTTTTTTAAAGTTTTTAATTTCGTTCAACAGCAGCCAATCTTCGGCCACCCAGCCGTCACCGTCAACGGTGGCAACAGGGTTGCCGGAACCCGGGTGAGAAAATGCTGCGTTCAAATTAAAATGGAATAAAATAATGCAACAACAAAAAATTGGGTACGGTTCGAGCGCGAAACATCGACACACGGGCACACCGGCAGTCGAGAAGGGTTAGACAGTTTGTGACGGAAGCACATAAAGGGCAGCACCGTGGAGTTGAGAGTGGTACAGTACGTTCCAACAAGAGGGCGCACGCACTATGCCCAACACAACAACAAGGACAGGGAGAGCATAAAAAGAGGCAGATCAGTTCCGCTTATCAAAGGATACGTGACAACATTATAAACATTTGATGCATATGTTGATGTTTACAGCGGATGCGAAGCGAACCGAAGCGGGTGCGACGATCTGTGGGGAAGATGTATTGAATTTTCGGATCATTTCGATCCGCGCGCGCTTTTGCACATGGCAATTTTTTATTAGTATTTCCACCAATCGATGAACCGTGTGCCGCCAATTCAGGTGAAAGTTTTTCCTGTTAACTGTCCGGCTACACGTAAAAAAAAAGTTAGCCACTCAGTTGATAGAACAAGATAGAAGCAGCTCTCCTGTGCATATGGTTGTGAGTGTTGTCTGCATCGGCGCTGGACACAGTATGCATTCCTTTTTTATGTGTCCCCTCCCTCTTTGGGATAACCAGGATCCATCCAGTATTGCGTGTTTTCATGCACATTTTCTACTTCTTGTTTTTGTTGTTGTTGTTGTTGTTTGCGACCGTTTCTGCTCGCGAGTGTTTTCCTGGTGGAATAATAATTACGCTTTTTTGTCAGCACTGTTTGCCGTTGTGCTTCAGCAATCAGTAACTTGGGCATAAATTACTCGGGCTCTGTGAAATTTACCGAGCAACTTTTGTCATCTGTCAGTCAATGTTTCAAACCAGTCCCTCCTGCAGTCGCAGACGGGGATAGATAGGGGGATGGGCTAGGGTTGTTAATTCAAACTTTTCAAGCTTAAAATCTCTTAAAGTGTCGCGTCATATCATTTTGCGGGGCCTCGGTGTATCGTCTCGGTGGTTTCATGGTTATCCGAGGCCGGGTGGAACAAATCAATTACCGGCCATGTGCTTGACGATGTAAGATCAATTTACCTCTAATTATGTCGTTCTAATTTCATTTCTCTACGGTTCGTTTTATTTTCAGGGGTACACGGCGCTTCACGTGGCCACACAGTTCGGAAGGAACGATATTTTTGAGCTTCTGTGCAACGTTTACAGTGAGTATAATCAGCGTTTACTCTGCGTGTGTGTTCTTTGATTTTTTTTAAATTAATTTCAGATTCTTGTTTTGTTGCTATTTTGTTATTAAATTGCTTCATGAATCTGCGTTGAAAATCGGTTATTTTGTTTAAATTAATGTAGATATGTTACTTTATTTATTTTTAATTGTATTAATCCTTTCTACCACTATTTTCCATATCTTACAAGCAGCTTAATATTTTATCCTTTATGTTTCTCTTACTTGTTATTTGCAATCTATCCTTAAGTACACTTAACATATATTTTGCCTTCGGTTCTCTTGGTTAGGTTAGGTTTTCTTGTATCATTCTAATGCCATGACTTACCAATCAATTCCCACAATTTGTTTAACAGCGAGGTGCGCAGGGACATAGAGAAATCGAGTTACCTGGCTTTAGCTTGTAAATTACCTTTCGCATTTGTACGCATATTAACTATTTACTGCTTTCCAGGCTCACTTTACTTTAGATCATGATCCACACTTGTCAAGCAATCTCACTTCAAGTTTAGTTCATTTAAAGTGTTTTCCTTCTCACTCAACCTAATTTCTCACCATCCCTTGTATTTGATTGATTTTGGAAAAGCACACATCGGTGACATCTCATTCATAAACTTGCTTTTTATTACTTTTGACATTGATACGATTTTAAATGGTTTAACCAAACACCGTCCAATTCATTGAGATAAGTAGATGAAAGCAGTTAAAGAAACCGCCTTTCACCGGCGGGCGGCATTATGAAAAGCGGGCAGCGCATGTGAGAACGATCGATAAATCATTCTTATTTGACTGCACAGGGTAAACAAAATCAAAATGCTTCCCCATTGGCATTGTTGGCCGGCGTGATCCATGAATGGACAGTTTGATGTGCGTCCGGCGTATGTCAAATGCGACACAGTCGTTCGTCGTGACATCGATCGTTTCCGCCGAAAGTAGAATGATCGGTAGCCATCTAGGGGCAATAGCGAAAAGGAAAAATAAAAATCAATAACAGTCTATTCTAGTGCTCCGATCCGTTCTTGTCAGGTGTCTTGCCAGGAGTAGAATATTTAAGCGTGTGGCATTGATGATTGGCAAATCGGGATAGAGGAAAAGAGAATCGTGCATCGTGACCAAATAAATCTTTAGCTTTAAAGCACTCACAGCTACATGTGATCCTATACTAGTTGCGGATCGATTGTGTCGAAAGCTATCCATTTTCTAACCTTTTTCGAACGCTAAAGCGCCATAATGTTGTTCCGTATCGGCCCTGGGAGACACCTCCCCCTACCATCGTTCAAGGCATTCAAATTACCAAATCGTGCGAACGCGCACCCAATTTCTTCCCCATGTCGTTTGTCAGTCGGCTTTCATCACTCAACCAACGCTACGCACCAGGGAAGGCCACGCAGGATGTCAGCCGACCGTCGAACCAGCACTACCACGGACCGCCTCAGCCCGGCTTAGAAAATACACCCAAAAAAAAGCGGTTCCTCGTAAAGGTTACCTAAGCGCAGATGATAAGGAAAATAAATTGATCGATAAGTTTTGATTGACAGACGATAACACCAAAAACCGCGGGTTCACATTCACAAATTGCGTTCCGGAGGTGGTTCAACGGAGCACGGCTACAATGTCGTAGCTGGCAATCTTATTTCCTTTTTGCGTTGCGTTGGGGCGTTTTTCACTCCACTGCTACCTTTTTCCACCTCATCATTAGTTCGAGCCGGGTCCACGCGACGTCAATGCTGACGAATACAAAAAAAAATAACCCCCCAAACACACACGCGGGAAATGTGTCTAATCGCTTCAACGAATATGTGTGCTTCATCTTTCACGCGAGCTCATCCGGTACCACCTTTGTCCGACCCTTGTCTTAAGCGGCCCGGTGAGACCGACAGACAGCGGACAGCTTTGACAGATCGCGTTGGTGTCGCGGCATCGTTCAAGCCCCAGTTCGCGGATTCGGGCGCGCTCTAATGAAGCGTTGGGCCACAATCATCAATAGATATTATCAACCGAGTGCGGTAGGAATGGGAAGCGTTTGCTTTGTGGCAGTCACAGCCGAGAAGCTCTGAAAAATCTCCGAAAATCGTACACGACCGAATAACTGACTATGGTCGGTGTGGTTCCGGCGTACACCCTAGAGATGATCTGATTTCGGGCAGAGTCTGTATTGCTGGGCGATGGTTAATTATTTTTGGCTTAGGTGATGAATTAATTAGTGCCAATGGAGATGGATCTGTCAGCTCCATTTCAAACACCAACTGTTTGTGCTGCCAGAGAGATGCAGTCTGGGATGATGTGTGGTCGCGAAAGGATGTCAAATGATTTGTGGAACAGTTGTACGATTTGTGCTGTTTGCTGGAGCTGAATTTTGGTTCTGTTTATTCGATGCATGATTTTCTTTGCCATTTATAATTTTCAATTGTTGTTATTTGTTTCATTATCTGTATGATGAGATCTATCCGTATCACAATGACTCTTTGATCATACTTTAGCTATCCTATTAATTAAAACATTCAGATAATATCTTTACAAAACCTCACAGCTACTGATACGCTCTCCTTCAATTCATTTCTGCTTCCAGAGGCCGACCGAGACCTGCTCGACTGGAGTGGAAAGAAAGCGCTCGAGTACCAGAAGCAGATGACCAGCGTGTCCGACTCGACCTTCAGCAGTGAGTATGAACGCAAAGTGTCTAAGCATGAGAAATTCTTCACCCTTCCCTCGAAGACACTATCCCCACTGACCCGCGGTGGTACGTTTATGCGGCGAAAGCGCCGCCAACGGCCCGCGACCAACGACCAAATGACACTGCGCAATTTTGTAGACAGTTTTCCGCTTCCGCCCGCCGGTCCACGGGCTCCACCTACGGCCGGGGGCAGTGCGGCCGATACCAATAACAACAACACTCGACCTGGCAGTATGAGCAACAGTAGTAACACCGGCAAAACTAAACCCATCATCAGTAACGCTGCTAACTCTTCTGTCACGGCGAGCTCACCACCGTCGGGGGCCCCGCTGGAACGTCGCAATCGATCCAATCAGAGCTTCTTCCGGAAGAAGCGAAATGCGACCAATGCAGTTTAACAGACGCTACCCTATATACTAACTAATCTACCAATCATTTTTGTATTATGTATTGCAATGGAAAAAACAATAACAACCTTCACCAGTACTCGGTGTGCTGCGCTGTTTTGTATTTCTAGCGGCTTTCATCAAGCACAGCCGAGTGCTGGTATCGAAATGTTTAATATCGCTACTGCATGCTTTTCAACTACCCCCTTCCCTTTCTTTTATTATTTCTATTGTATTTATTTAAAAATAAAAAGTTTACATTGCATGCCTTACTTGCATTTACTCTGCATCTATTTTTTATTGGTTTGTTAAGCATTTTTATTGTAATATTATTCCTTTATTTATTTAATCAATTATTTACTCTACCCTTTTGCTTATGTTTCTTCTTCGTATCGCTCCCCCTCTTTACGCCTTACAATTTCAAAACCTTCGATCACCATCGTAACACTCACACGCCATCGTAAGCAGGATTAGCTGTTTCTTTCACATTTGCGGTATTTATCGTTGGGATAACATATGATGCTCTTCTCGCACTTTGCATTGCACGCACGATTTCATGACCAGTACGCATCCACATACACCCATCGGAAAGGAGCTTATCAATTTTTAATTAAAATCGTTCCACAAAACCTGCAGTAGGGCAAATAAATATGTAGCATAAAAAAAGCGAAACCTAGTCATAGTCGTTTACATCACGATATTGGCTACACTTTAATTGCATTCTAGCGTTCGAGCTGCTGTGGTGGGTTCCGGTGGAGCAAGATAGCAAACGGCTAGGGTGCAATAATTAGCAAACGTACGGGCTAGCTGAAGAAGCATCGAAACAACAATGTTCTTAATTCATGTTTTTTTTTACTCCATCACCGCCACTCACAAGTGCACAACTCCCATTACCCCGCGGTACGCTCTTGCTCAGGTCGCTTTTTGAGGAGGCATATTCCAGAACACCGCACGAACGCTATCCCATGGCAATGAAATGACCAGTGAAAAGCAGGCACTTAATATATGCATACTAAGCAGCTGCACTATCTCTCCGGCCCCGCTGATAACGTTTGCACCATCTTGCCCCATCATCTTGTTTCTCCCCCTTTTGGCGCGAGTGCTCTACTTAAGCGAAAGTTTACGTTTTATTAAAACACGTATGTATAGGCCCATTTTCGCAATTTGTTTCGATCATAAACGCTACCGAACTCTCTGGGAATTATTTCGTTTTCTCCGGCAGTTCAAAAGGGTGCACACACGTTGTGCGTCACGTCATTACTCGCAATTATTATTGACCGGTGTGCTCTACGCAGTTCAGTAGCTTTTAGTGTCGATTTCGGAAGAACCACTTAATCGAGCTGTTAACTCGATTAAATATTTTGTTTCTGTTTGCTATCGGATCCTGTCCAACCATTCCAGGTTCGTGCCACCGTGCGATAAGTATTGTTATTATGTTTTTAAAGAAAGCGTAATGAATTGTTGCTGTGCTTAGATTAAAAATTCATTTTCGTTCTGATTTCATTTCCACTTGGTTGCGCTTGTTCGTAACTTATTGCTTTCATTTCACCTTTGCCTTTGAACGATTTCACGTGCGAAAGCACACGAAAGCACTCAGCTACTCGATGTTAATCCCGCACAAAGCATATACGCATTACATTTACACTGCCTAATCCTCCAATATTGGCCCTTACAGCCGTGCCAACAGCAAATGTGAAAAAATTCTATATCCTTTCAGGCCCCCGGTTCCACGCGACTTACACAGTCCAAGGGCCACCAGTAATGTTTAATTAAAATTCATACGCCTCTCTCTCTCTCTATTTTTTCTCTTGTATTTGCATTCTAATCACCTTCCGCCAACAACGCAACGATCTTGTGGCAACCTTATCAACTTTGCCACTTCCATCTCCTACCTTCCGCCTGCATTATTGTCCTTCCGTTCCGAGCAACGATCATTACCTGGTGTACGTGCGCAAACACACATGCCACGCGTGCTATTACCTACGTTCGCGCAAAAACACACACACACACGTACGTTTCATCTACAACCAACGTGTGTAATCCGCGGGATGTGCGGCACTTCCGTAACACTCTACACCCCATCCCTCCCAATCGGGAACTCCGATGCCCGTACTCCCTGTTGTTGGACGGATTATACTTATAATCTTACATTCTGGCCTAAACCTCCGCCACCTCCGATGTGTCGCCGTCGCATGAATCGTTTACATTTTCGCGAAGAAATTCAAGCCATGCGATTACAGGCAGTTAACAGTGGTTTCTCCACCTGGCACGCCCTATCGTCGTCCTGGAGGCAAGTGTTGATCTGTTCGTACCTTCCTGTGTGTAACCTTTTATTTTTTTTTTTACTCTGTGTTCTGTGTTCTGTTTGTGTGTGTGTGTGTTGTCGTGTGCGTGCGAGTTGAGAAACAAAAAGTTAATACTATGATTTCCTAATGTTTCTTCACTTATCGTTTGAAACTTCTTTTATGGGAGCCAAGCTTACTCTTTGTTTTGGGTAGTTAATCTGCACGCTTCTGCAATTTTCCGTGTAATGCACCGACTTTAACAGTCAATTGGATTATTTCTCAACTTTAAGCAAATAGTACTGTTAACCAAATATTCCAAATATTGTTATGTTAAAAGATTTATTTTCATGTTCACTCTTCTTTGCTGTTTTTTATTCTAACTGTTCCTGATTCACCGTGAATTTTCTTGTTATTTTAATTTGCTAGCGGTAGCAATACGGCTTAATACGACCGTTCTTCCTGAATAAAAAAAAAACTAACGGTAATAAAGCAGGATTCATAACACGGCAGTCGAAACACGTGGATGTTTATAATAGTTCTGAATTATTCTGGCACTTAAATGTAATATTTTACTTGCAAAAATTGGCAATACATGTTTGGAGTGTTCTTACTAACTATTTTATATGCATATTTAATCACATAAACTGTGACAATGTACTATGGCAGTCATATATCAAGGCCGACCAACAGATGCACGGAAAAGCTTCGCAATTTAAAACATGCTTAAACCGAATGAATATAAAGTGCAAAACAATTTTTTTCACTGCAAATGCTACGTCATGGGAGGAAGACTTTTTTACCATTCCCGATATAATCCTAAACTTTAGGATTTAGGCACGAAAAAATCGGACTCAAAACAGCGTTTGCTGCATGGGAATCATTAGCAAAAAAGTCTGACAGTCAAGGAGTTAATTGGGTTTGCACAGACATGTTTACAGACTGGCACCGGGGAACAAAAAGATGAAATTTACTAACAATTCCCGTTCTAAAAACTTTACACATTTCGGTAATATAATAGGCGCTGGCCAAAACCCATGATTTACTTTCAAACTGCCAATATTTGCAAAGAAGTTAAATTATGTTAACTTCTCTCTTCTCTTTATATTAACTGAAATGGTCCAAACTCGCCATCACACGAAATCACAAATACCATTTATTAAAAATCAAAACCGACTCGTTTAGGTTAACGTTTTGAGAGTGAAGTGTGTCAATTTGACTGTTGTATAAACGCCGTGTTTTGCAGAGAATGGCGTTATTTATCGTTTTGATTTTAAAATACTTTATAACACATCAAATAGTCCTTTATTTCACGAATTTAACGTTTATTGTCATGGTATATCCTATTATCAAATTTGACATCGATACCTTTCAACGTGGCAAACATCCGTGTATTCTAATGCACTGGCTCCTTTTAAGGCCGTACGTGGTTCAATTCCCACACAGACTGTGTTTCCATAGCAAACCATGGACTGGCGGTTGGGCTACGTGGTACAAAAAGGTTAAAAAAAGCCTGTGTATGCTTATGCTAGGGGCAGCCCGTTGGTCTAATTTATAGACGCGCCGGCTCCAGTAAAGACCGGACGTAATTCAATTCTTACGTCTTTGGACATTGGATTATATAGTTTACATATACGCTTATTACATTTTTTTTATTAACACTCAAAAATATGACACCTCACAGTAAAATAGAGGTTTAGACATAAATCAAGGGTTAACATATTAACGGCATTATACTTTACAACAATCCTTCGTACATAGGATCACTTTCTGCGGCTACCGTATTATGCTACAGATATACTCAAACAAAGCTCCTCGCTTTCTTTTGCCTTACTTACTTGATCGTAAGCAAGATCAGCATTACACGGCTTGCTCCAACACATCGCAAAACTTGTCCTTTCATCTGTCAACGCATTCCTTGCCACCATTGAATGCGTACATCATAAACATGATTAAATTTAGCAATTTAAAGCGAAACAGATGAACATAACCAGCAATGACTATATT
>KB697199.1:0-10505 GCA_000349165.1 Anopheles christyi
CCGCCAACGACGACGCGTCCGAGACCTCCGCCAACAACAACTCGTCCTAAGCCACCGCCAACTACGACGCGTCCAAGACCTCCGCCAACGACGACACGGCCTCGTCCACCGCCAACAACTACGCGTCCTAAGCCACCGCCAACAACGACGCGTCCGAGACCTCCGCCAACAACCACTCGTCCTAAGCCACCGCCAACGACCACGAGGCCACGACCTCCGCCTACGACGACAAGGCCACGACCTCCCCCTACAACGACCAGACCGCGACCTCCGCCAACGACCACTCGTCCAAAGCCACCGCCAACGACGAGCAGGCCAAGACCTCCGCCAACAACCACTCGTCCAAAGCCACCGCCAACGACGACCAGGCCACGACCTCCGCCAACGACCACTCGTCCAAAGCCACCACCAACGACGACCAGGCCACGACCTCCGCCAACAACAACTCGTCCAAAGCCACCGCCAACGACAACCCGTCCAAAGCCACCGCCAACGACCACTCGTCCAAGACCACCACCAACGCCTAGGCCACCGACCACTCCCTCATATCCCCTAAATCCCGTAACGCAACCGCCGGTAGTATACCTCGGATGCCCGAACGGTGGTGTTGGTCCGTACTGCTGCACCAACGGAGGACTCGGACCGAACTGCGATATACCACAGGGTCCACCGTACCAAACGTGCGATAACGGCGGTCAGCCACCGTTCTGCTGTACGAACGGAGGCGTTGGTCCGTACTGTGTTGAGATACAACAAGCGATCGAGGTTCGTCCGCCAACGACCATCGTTTACACGGAACCGGTCTACACGCCGATAAGCTCGGTCGTGGTACCTCAAGGAAATCGTCCTGGACAGGCCCCTCTGCCACAGCAGATACAGTACCAACCTGTGCAGCAACCCCAAATACAGTATCAACAGGTGCAACCCCAAATACAGTATCAACAGGTGCAGCCACAAATTCAGTATCAACCAGTGCAGCAACAGATACAGTACCAACCACAGCGGCCTATTAACACACCCACATACGGTTATCAACCGCAAGTATCGATAGTGCCTAGCTCTACTCCGGTGCCATTCTATGTCGGGTCACGCTCGCAGGGAGATAACGCTGGTGGACAGTCGTCGGCGAATGCATTTGTTCAAGCGATAACGCCACGCCCGCAAGCTACTGCTCAATCGCCAGGGCCTGCTTCTCCATCGCGTAGCCAAAACACTCAGCAGAGACAGCCGGCTCAGCAAACGCCACGTCCTGCAGCAGCTTCAGCCACTCCAAGACCACAGGCACAGCAAGCAGCCCGGCCACAGGCAACACCGACACCGGCGAGACAGCAGCAGCCGGCTGCTCGACCACAGCCTTCGCCGGCACCAGCAAGGCAGCAATCTTCGTCAAGACCGCAGGCTTCACCGGCACCAGCAAGGCAACAGTCCTCTTCTGGTCGAACACAGGCGGCTTCCTCGCAGCGACCGACAGGTGGTGGCTTCAATAACGATTTCTCCAAAAAGGCTCCGGTGCGGCCAGCATCGGTGGCAGGAGCAGAACAGTGTGAAGGATCTAACTGTGAGCATGGTTTTTACTACAAACTTGGCGATCAGGCGGTCATATTTTAGAAAATAGGCAAAACATTCCATATATGCTGTAAGATTGGTATATGTAAATAAATGAATGGTGGGTTCCGCCGTGCTCGATGGGACAATAATAACTGGAAGTTAGGGGTTTTAGTTGGGGATTTCTCAAGTGCTTTTTATATGTGGTGCAAATTTCCAAGGCCTATTGGTCCATGTCTAGCAATATGACGAAATCTTGTGAAGGTATCAATGGCTGATCCTTCCGAGGTTAGAACTCATGGTGGACATGTTGTTATGCCATCTATTTCAATGTTTTACCACTTGAACTAGCTGGCTGTATTGTATCAACAATGCACAACGACGCTGTTACAGTTCCTAAAACCCCATTGAGTTTCAATTTGCATTTATTGATGTCTTTATGCTTTCAATTTTACTCCTCAATATCTAAATCGCTCGGCGCTCTCAAAGAATCAAAGCGTGTTAAAGTCTTCATTCTCCATAAGCATTCTGTGCGCGGTTTGCCCAACCTCAGATCATATTAGGCACCGGTAAGGGACACTTGCTTTGATAGTGGTCATCAAATGGTGCAATCATCATTATTAAAAGACCTAGTCGTCTTCTCGATTGCCGCAATAGCTTCCTAACACCGTTCTTTTTTTCCTTTTCTTTGTTGCCGGAGTGTAAAGGTCACACTGTGAACGCTTCGAGTTGGAGCGTTCATTGCTCGAGGCGCACAAGCGTTAGGTCGATAATTTGTTGCCCATTACCACGCCAGACACAGAGCGCTCCCGTCGAAGAGTGCCTTCAGCTTCAATCGCTGGTGGACCATATTCTGCATCTTATCGCACTGGTGCCGTATCGATTGATGGCATCCTTTCCTTTTCGCCCCTGCAAAATGCGCAGGTCGCCAATGTCGGTAAAGTGACGCGTGACGTGACGAATTAGGGTCACAATCGAAACCTAAAGGCACGACATCTTCCCGGGCGAAGAATGTTGCATTGCTCCGGCTGCATTGTACCTGTTGGGGCTTCAGATGGAGCTTTTCCATGAACTCTAGGGATCACCACTATAGCTCTTTACCCGAGCATAGACGAAGTGAAGTCTTTCGTGCAAAATCTGATAATTTTCTCCCGATGCTTTTTTATAAATTATTTATAGCACTAAAGACAACGAGAGAGTCATTTTACTGGCGAGGTGCATGTGGTCGTTCGAATGGTATACGGGGTGCAAATTATGTAAACGATCGAAACATTGGGGGATGTACTCAACTTGCTATGCAATGAAAAAGTTGACGAGTCCAATATTTTGCATGTTTCTTTCATGTTCTTCCCGTGTAACATAATTCATAACGAAATGGATGCACCGCAAGAAGGTCAAGGTGTGATTATTTGCATATGCCCACTAGAAGATGAATTGTGCCTTTTTTCAGTAGCAGAGAACCCCGAAACCTGACCCATCAAACTACCGGAAGCGTGCATAGTAATACCGCCATCGGAGCCCCTCTGTATGTGCTTGTGTTCGTGCTCGTGTGAACCTTGTCTGCCAGTGGAATGGATGCCGCCTCCAAACAAGCATCGGTTTTTTTGGCAACAAGTCAGTAACATCGCAACAAGACACCCTTAATAACGAGAACAAAAAATCACTACTGTCACGAAGGACATGCTGCTGCTTTCCATGCCGTGGGAGTTTGGACGAAAATTGACCGCCTAAGGGCAGACATTAGCTTGCGTTTCGGCCCAGGTTAATACATGAATGAGGTGAAAAAGTAACATGACAAAATAAAACAAGACGCAAACGCGCAGAACCGTACATCCGTCAGCACGCAATCAGTGTGTGGATGACTGGAGCTGTGAAACAAAACCAACAACCATCTTATTATGGATAATCTTCTCAGAAGCTATGACTTGTGTTGCAATTTTTCGCAACAGCTGGGTCATGGGTGAGGTTACTACTAACATTGGTACCTTTTTATTCGCCTTTTGGCAAATGTAAGAGTCACAGTCAGATAAGTGGACAGTTGAGAATTGAACTATGAAAATACATGCTGCTAATGCTAATAGGCATTACTGAACTGTGATAAATGTGAACTACTCCATTCGCTACTGTTGGTTTACCAGCGTACAATACAGCGAGTTTTTCCATCGCTATACTTTCTGTGATGACACCTTGTGTAATATATTATTCCCCATATCAATAGAAAGGTTGTAAACATGCCACAAAAAAGGTCAAGCAAGTGTACCTAGTTTATTAGGTAAGCTGAGAAACCGTTTTATTCGTGGCATGCATTCTGAGTCAAGTAAATTCCCTACGGGATGGTCCCTATATATCTGAACCATTACCACTATCTCAGTCTTTCTATAAAACCACTAACCTTACAACAACTTGAAAGCATGTAACCTCGAAGGCCAGTAAAGCAACAAAATAAAAACGATGCACTTTAAAACTTGACCCAATTCGCCCTCAAATCGAATCAATCAACTCCAGTAATGGATGTCGATGAAATGTAACGCAAAAAAAAGGAGTAACACCATAAAAAACAAACACATTTCGTGCAAACCATAGACTGCCCAACAATCCTATCGCTATGGATGCAGAGTGCAATGTGCGCTTCAGTTCGTTTTTTTTTTCCCGATAGTAGCGTTACATTAAAGCGTTAGTATAAGCAAAATGAATCATTTTTTTTTCTTTCCATCTTTAAGCCCTTTTCGGAGTGCAGAGAGCACGATGAGCTAACCTTCTTATCGACATTTCACACGGTAGCTGTCAAAGCAACATTGTCGTTAAGCGAGATGGAACGGGGACCACTGCCACTGAAAAAGTGTAATGCGTATGAACTATTTATGGAAGAATGTTGGGTTGCTTTTCGGAGGAGCTGACCTTGGTGAGCATCTTTTTTTGTTTTTTTTTTGGACCCTTGTCCCCCTCTCACTGCCATAGCTTAAAGCGCAGCCATTAACGCACGCAGCTACAACACAAACCGAAAAAAAAATGACGGCAAGATACCGATCGAAGATCGTTTTATGCTCGCATCATAAACTACGGTGGGAGTCTTGGGTTGTCTTGGAAGCATGAAAAATGATACCTCCCGTTGAACCGGACGATATGGGCCCATGTGCGCCAGTGCGCAATGAAGATTAATGTGGCACAGTGGGCGAAATTTCGCCACTTCGTCCATTCATTTGCATCGGTGCATGGTGTAGTGCGGAGGGAACATTTTTCCGCGTTCAACACCCGAGGGGCCGGTAGGTAGTTTTTCCCATTCCGATGTACGCTCTTTCTAACGGTGGATGAAGAATGTTAAGCGGATGCATTGCTAACGCATATGAAGTGTGAAACCGGTGGCCATTGTTTGGAAATGTGGGCAGAGATTGCGATGGATTTTTTTTTAATGGAAAAAGGAAGCATAGAATTTAGGTTACTTGGTGCAATAAATGTATGCGCCGGTTTGCAAGGGTTAGTTGCAACATAACACATAATTGAAACAAAAAAAGAAAAGAAAATTTTACAATTTAATGTGTACGCAGTACGTAACATAGCATTTTGGCATAGTTCGTCTTTAAATGAGATTTAAATGCAAATGGTGATCTTTTCTCAAACGTCACTGATAGGCCCATTGTTATCACACTTTTGCCAGAAACTCTTTTCACTGCAGAACCAGTATTTTATGTTACCATGATTGATCATTAGAGGCGAGGTGAACGCTTCCAAAAATGGAAGTGTTGCATTTCCCAAATTCTTTACTGCATTAATTCAATTACGGTTAAGCTAGACAACAAACAGGTGTATTCATTCAGTTTGATGTTTTGTCAGTTTATGACTGTTACTTTTTGCTCTTAGCAAGCACTAAAACCTGCCATAAAATACCACCCACCCCATTTCGCTAGTCGCTTCGGATGAAATCTTCCGAAACCGGCGTCAGTTTGAAACGTATGCAAATGTCTAGCTCAGCAGATTTTTTGGCGAAAGAGAAACTCATCGCAGCGTGTCCAGCATGGTGTGCGCGACCTTGGGGGTGCTCGTTCCCATCTTTCTGCAGCAACTCGTTTTCCAAATCATTATCCATAGGAACATCGTTAAAAAACCAGTTCATTCTAGGATACACGCCAACACGAACGCCCATTTGTATCAAAAGTTGGTCGAAAAGTCTGAAAAAAAGTGTTCAAGTTTTCAAATCATCACGTGACCTTGAGGATGGGCAACATGGTACACAGCACAGGAAGCCGGTTCCATCTCGTTCTTTGTCGATGTGAATCGAGATTTGAAAGCATGACATTATTCTTGGATGATTTCTTGAACGATCCTCTCGTACCACAGCTGGGAGAAAGACTGTGTGAAGATCGTCTTTTCTTGATTTGTAGACATTTTAATTACGACCTTAAATCTGAATTTAACATAAGGAAAACATAACCTGACACACACATGTTACACACAATTTGATACCTCCCCTGAATGGAATTGGCAATTCTTCCAGTAAACGAGCTATGACAAAACCAACCGGACAGATAATTGATTTCACTTAGAATAGAAAGCGAAAATGTGAATTTCCAAGCCTTCCCCTTACTTAACATACAGAGAACAAGCAGAAGATACACCACCACCGTGCTAATTGCAGTAGGTCACGGCCTAGTACCTATTAGATGACCGGGAAGGCCGGAACCTTTACCATCCTTACCCGTCCGTAGCCCACAGCCCTTGGGAGCGCATCAGGTTTTGCTCCGCTCACGGAATGCAATTTGTGATGGAAAGATGAACCAGTGCAGTGCGAGCCTGCACGGTGGACATGGCCGGCGAAAGGAGCCCGGGCTGTGGTGCTAAGTTGGCGCTAAACTCGTTCATCGTTTCATGGACCAATGCCACCAGCGATTGGGGTTATCTCGATGCCTTAGCCGATGTTGATGATGATCATGATGATGGAAACGATCATGTTACTACGGCCAATGATTGGCGTAACTTTTTTCCCTCCTCGGCGATTCGGTGTATGTGTGTGTGTGTTTAGTCGTGGCCCCTACCACATCCACTGAGGGCTTTGATCGTAAAAAGATCACGACAATGTTGTCTAGACACACTGCTGGTCACTCGGTCGGTGGTTATGTAAAATCTGGCCACCAGCCCTTTTTTGTTAGTGGGAAGTTATGCGCACACCGGGTGAGGAAGATTCACACCACCAACAGCAGCAGCAGCAGCAAGCAAGCGTGTGCGGCATGATAAAAGCAAATATTTGCGGTCCAATGCGCGTGCGATGCTATTGTGAGCACAGCAATGGGGATGGTATGGGATTAAGTAGCTGGGAGAAGTCGTGTGAGAAGGGCAGGAGCTACAAACTTGACCACGTCGCTATAGAAACACTGGTTGCTCTTTTACGGGGAAGCCATTGCACGACTGGCGAGATGGTGTCAGGATTGGTGTGTCGGGGAGCAAATAGCATCACAATCAGTTCCTTAATCGATCGAATCCAAGGTACGAAGCTATTTGTTCTGAGCAGCAATGTACAGGTGACTTCATGTCGTATGTTGAACTTTTTTAAGGGTTTTCTTACAACTTTAGCTGCCTGTATGGTACATTTACAACTCCGAGAATGGAAGTACAATCAGGAAATTGAAGATAATGACCAATTCTTGAAAATAACAAACTGAAAGTGTAGAACTCAGAAGCATTTTGTTCCTCTTTAAGATATTCGTTTGCCTGGTTTGAGTGTTCGAGCACCTCCAATAAGCCGATAAGTACATTCACTTAAACTTTTGGGTGGTTCTATTCCATCAACATTGCAGTGCGTGCGTCTTCTACAAAACATGCAGATTTCGTGAGCTTTTGGTGAGAACATTTCGCTGTATACGACTGACAGAAGTGGCGACTAAAAGTCAAGTACATCACGCGTCTTACCGGTGTATCCATCTTGGGAAGGTCGTCGATTTTTTTAGGCCCCAGTGTTTGTGTGGCCCCAACCGAATAAGGAACATCCCGAAGAGATGCACGAAAATCTTTCAAGCCATATTTCAAGTGCAATTGAACTGTTAGGATTGGTGAGGTAGTGGGGGGGGATATGCTAGGGAATTAAGTTTTATGGTAAGCACATAAACTATTGCACATTTTACGAGCCGATTTGTTGTAGCCTAATGAATATTTAACGCATTATCATGCTCAAGCAGCTCACTTTTAATTGCCAAAAAGTGCAATCGTAAACTGGACTTAAATGAGAAACATGAGCTTATTCTCACCCTTTTACTCTTTCGTCAAAGCTTTCGTCATTTTTTCACTGCAAGTACATTTGTGAGGTACGATACGCGACCAACGCAGTTGCACTTCTGACCTGCATAACAGCCGTGCACACGAAGTAAGTAAAGAAACCCACCATCAGGTGACCTCTGGACACCTTTTGCGTGTCACCGCACTGTCGGTGCAAATAGTTAAGCTGTCGTACGTGCGCCAATTCGTCACCCTCCGTGCATGCTGTGTCACTTGCAGCAGGTAATCGTTTCGCAGTGGCTTTGCTTGGTCGCAAAAATTTGTCTACTGCCGGCAATTAAGGGGAGGTTAAGGCGTATGAATGATGATGCATCACGAATCACAACATGGCAACATGCGTGTATTGCTTCTTTCTTTCGCGCCTCATCTGTCAGTGGGGTGGGTTGGGGGTGAACCAGTGTGGGAGGTATTGGAACAACTTTTGGTGTACAAATCTCACGCTTTGGGTGACTTTTTTTTCCTCTGCACAAAATCTAGGACGGATGAACCACGTACCACGAGTGTGGAGTGTGGTGCAATCTTCTTCAATAGCGGTTCATCAGAGATTTTTGTTAGCTTCGTGCCAAAAATGTGTAATTTATGAATGGATACGTTGAAGGAGCTGCTAAATTCTAAACTACCAACATGACATTAAACTCTGATGAGACGTCTTATAATAAGGTAATTATTCAGTACAATGAAATCCCTCATACCAAGTACAGATTAATCTCGTTATGCTAGAGTCCACTGTATTTACAAAAATAATTCATAGTAAGTGCTAGTGTTCAAGCTAGTGTCCACTGTATTTATGAAAAGAAATCATTACAACCAGTCACAACACATAATTTTCCTTGCTCTTTATGTCATGCACATGCTTCATCACACGAATAAACCTTGATTGGGATCAAAAGCAACCCGGTTACCGTTTAATCCACTTGAACCTGTACCAACTCCAAAACAAAGCAATACAAACAAAATAAACCAGACCTGTTATATAAACCGAAAATGCACCCATCGAACACTGCAAACGAGCTCGTATCAATGGCCCGAACGGAACGATTGCTTTCGGCTCTCCCAGTTAAACCAGGCAATTCACGGTGTCATCCCAGCTATCAGATACACGTCTCCGCCCTGCCACGTGGACGGCTGCTCTGCTCTTGCATCACGTACGTAAACGATGCAGCACGCGCCAAGATCTGTGCCGATCTTGTTGACAGAAAGTGACATAATATCTACACGTACATTTTGCCGTTGTCACCTCACCAGCACTGTCAATGTTGACGACACAATACCACTGGGGAAGAAGGGTAGCTACACGACAAAACTTCACTTTCCGTATGAGGTAATGACGAGTTTAGCGCTTTTTAGTGTCATTTATGGTGTGTGTGTGTGTGTGTGGAACCGGGAGTCGCGGAAAGGAAGCGCAACGACAACCTAACCCCTCCCGAAAGGTGCTAAAAATTACCGACCCCTTCCCCGGGCTGATTGTTTTCTTTTGGTGCCACAAAAGGGCATAATAATGAGCTTTCGGGTGAGGAGACACAATGTGTGTTGTTTTTCTAGTGTAGGTTAATACCTAGTAACCCACTGAAACGGAAAACACGAGCGCTACATAACCGAGAGTAAAAAAAGGGACAGCAAGCAACAGATGTCAGTTCCGCTTTGCTTCCGCATGGGAATGATTTCGGTGACGATTTAACTCACAGTTCTCACGCCTTAAGGTCATCGACTAATTACCTGCAGCTGGGCAAGCACGGCATGCTGTTAACATCACTCAACATGCGCATGTCCCCCGTTCAACGAACTAAGTAGGCGGGCAGGTACTTCGTTGGCATGGCTCTCCCCCTCCCCTGGTGACATTGAGTTGATGGTGTGATTCTTGGACTCCTGAATCACCATGTCTTTGCGAGGCTTTCACGGGTAAGGGACGACTAATTCAAAGTCCCTTGATAGCAGCAAACATAATTAGCTTGATTAAGTAATGAATGCCTTTGCGAGGTGTAAACAATTTGTGGTCCCTTCGGTATGTTATTAATTAAAAGGGTGCGTGATTAAGCATTTTCGGAGTGCCGAAAAAACCCCTTTCGCTTTTATTTCTTTCACGTCTAAATGTGACGTAAAACACTGAGCTGTGGTGCTTCTGAAGCTGTGAAATAAGTAATTACCGTCTGTAGTGTTACAATTGATTGAATGCTTGGCATATCCAAGGTTACCGTGTCTACTGTCTCGTAAAATCAGTAGATTTCCAGAAGATGCACCATCCTGGACAACCTTCAGCACCAGTTCAACGCCAAAACTCCCATCCCATGAGTGGATGTTCGATGCTGTACTGCCAGGCTGGCTGTTTTAGTGCTCAATGTGTTCCGCACGTTGGCCATTTGCGTTCAATTAGCACGCCATTATGGCGTATCTTATGCGGTTTGCAACGACCTATTGGTTTGTCGGGCATGTCGATGCAGAGCTGCTGCGAGACACCGTATCGAGTGGGCCACATCGGGTGCTACTTTGCACCCAGTACCACCCACACAGAGTGGATCACCTACCAGCGGCAGGAAACAGGGCACAGCGGATGCGCCAGCAAACTGCATATGTTGCCGGCCTCCGATGACGCTCCCGATGGCACTGGACTGTCGTTACGGTCGGTAGAAACGAGGGCATCGAGGGCATTATATTTATTACGATTGCGACGAGTCTTTAGGGGGGGGGGGGGGGGGGGG
>KB697200.1:0-10485 GCA_000349165.1 Anopheles christyi
CCGGAGTTCAGACAATGACATCATTCTTTGCAGCCAGCTAAAATAAAAGCAGGCAAATTTATGGCTCTTTAAAACCTGTGAGGTTGAATTTCTGGTAATCTCATAACGATTAAATATATACACACACACACACACACATTTCTCAAAGGGGCACCAAAGGCAAGCCGTGGTGATCCTTCTTCTCATCAGCAGTGGAAGACGATCTATACCACTTGATTTCGATGATAAATGATCGCAGATATGTGTACAAGTGGTGGAAGGGTACAGCATCACCAGCAGCAGCAGGTGTATGCTAGGGTTTTCTTGAAGATGATTAATTTCTTTACAACCGTTCATGTACCGTGAAAGGGGAAAGGGCAGGCACGCCTCGTTTGTTTTGTGATATTTACGTACGGAAATACTTTCTTTGGTTTGGTTTTTACTATTCAGGCCACGCCACACGCCACGTTCATTTCATTCTTGGTAAACATAGTTTTCTTTTTTTTTATTATTATTTGGTTCATTACGAAGACGATCTTGTTGTTGCTTCGACACGATCACATTTTAGCGCATTCAGCCGACATAGTTTTCCGCATTCGGGTATATTATTGATAAATGTATGTATTTTTTATGCATTATCATCCACAGCACCGCGCCACCATTGAAATCTTTCAAGCCAAAAAAAAAATACGATTTCATCGCTATTGTATTGATTCCTATTGTTTGCGCCATTTGCTTGAGCGCTTTCTTTTCTCCCGAATAGTGAGCTCCACTGTTTTCTTTGCTTTTCTTTTTGTTTTTCACTGCTAGCTGTGCAGTCTTTGCGCGTTACATTAAACTGTCGTTCAAGCCGTACTTCGTTTACGAGTTTTGTGATTATTATTATTATGCGAATAACTAGGTTTATTTCGTTTTCGATTACTAAGAGTCAATAGAGATTGGAATGGGCGTGCCTTTGCACCACTACACCGGGGATGATCTGGGTTCTGGTCTGTTATTGATTATTTGACTGAAATTATACACTGAACTAAATTCCAATGAAAAATGCTGTAAACGCTACTCCTGTGGCTCCAAGAATTTGCATTCATGCTCCAGCGAGGAAAAGTCGCAACTAAAAAAACAACATAACTGATTGGTATCCATATCCAAGCAAATTGACAGAATGAAGTTTTGTTTTCGTCATGCGTTTTTATGTTTTTTTTAGCGTCATCTGTACCAAACATACACACAGATAATCATATCCTTTCAGGATAACCTAACACACAGCGCGTTATGCAAATAATAAAGAATAAGCATTTTCGTGGAATGCAATGGAATGCGATCAATACTTGTTAATGAAATCTTGATTTCTTACTACAAAAAAAATATCAACGTTGGTCACACTTTTGGCTTTGCAATTTCAAACAGTGACTTGAGATTTGCTCAGTACTGTTCATTACAATACGATACAATAAGCGTCCAAAACTGCAGCTCGAGAGCAAAGGACTGCAGTAACGCAGAAAATGCAATTAACCTTGGGAGATCTGTAAAATAATAAGGACCTCTAGCAAAAGCATGAGAGCATATAAAATAAATGGTCAACAATATAACAAAACATAAAAAACACACTCACACACACACACATACACAAAGAGCAAACAAAGAATAATCACATGACGTAAAAACGGGATCCTTACGTTTCGGTATACCGGAAGCGATCCGAGAGGCTCGCCGGCTGTTTCGTAAATGTTAATATATCGCAGCAGTGCATTACTGTCCTACAGGTTAATGAGTGTCATGCCAGTTTTGTCTCAGTTCCTACTTGGCATCATCGAGAAGTTGAGAAATACAGAATGATTGGTGCACCTTCTCACACGAAACACGGCTTACAAGCGAATATAGTTACCTCCAAAACTGTACCTCGTACAACTGAGACACCCACGGCATCAACGGATTGGAAGGGACGCCCTTCCTTATGCTTTATCATTTTGCCAGTTTATGCGAGCACGCAATGGGGTATACGTTCCGGTTCGCAGCATCTAGCGATAAAACTTCACCTCGGCCTCAACGCAGTCTTTCATTAGTTCGTCCAGCTCCTGGCTGGCTTCGCCCGAATGTTCGCTCAGGAAGCGATTCACCTCATCCACACAGGTGGCCTCTAGCGAGCTTAGCAAACTACCGACCAGCTCCCACTTCCGGTTGCTGTGCAGTCGATGCAATAGTGTCTGAGCTTCGCCTTCCGGCACACGGGTGAGGGGCGAAATCCTTGCACCAGCAGTAAAAATAAACGGTTTAAAGACTGACTCACTAACCTGCGGTGTACCAGTGAACCAGTGGCAGGCAAGCTCGCCTTCTCCACTCAGGACCGACACATGGCTCGGACCGGTCGGAGGATCTGTACCGACTGCACGAAGGCATTCAAACATTTGCTTCAAACCAAACGCACCCTCGACACCCGGTTCATTCACCGGCCAGGAACGAACGGCGTCCGTTGCCGAGCTGCTCCCGAACGCCTCACTAAAGCTAAACTCACCAGCACCATCCCACGCTCCGGCCGCCTGTGCCTTGGACGCAAGCTCTTCTGTGCTACGATCGAAGCTAGCACCGATGGTGAAACCAGTCGCTGCCAACGCTACGCTACTTTCTTGGATTTGCTTTGCAGCCCAAAGCTGGCCGGCCACATTCAGCAACCAAACGGCTGCAGGATCACATACCACAAAGGCAGCCTTCAGCGCGTTACGGTCTTCCGGTCCGTGTTGCTCGACTATTGTCACGAGTTTTTCAACCGCATCGGACGCACTCTCGCCACGCTCCAATCCCAATCGAACTAGATCCAATGCTGACACTTTGCCATCCCCACCCGGTCCCTCACTGTACGACAGCCCGATCGTCACTGCCTTTTCGTTGGAACCGCTCTCCGCTCCCCAGCTGCCTACCGGTTTGTTCAGAATTACCCCGAAGCTAGTGGCTCCGCCTATCTCGCAACCACTGGGCAAAGTGATCGGATCGCTACCGTCCGCTGCAGGAAAATAGACAACCTCCGTAACCTGCTCTGCCGATCCCGTTCCATTGCGTCCGTAGATGATCTGCTTCCGGTTAGATTCCGTGCACGGCGGAAGCACGACAAACGTTTCACCACCGTAGCCAGACATTTTGCACTCTCTGCGCGTCTTTTCGATGCGTGTCCCGTCGTCTGCAGTAGCAGTTTTGTCACTCGCTGTCTCGTTCAGACTGCACCGCCGCAGTGCGCTTTTGAGATCGTTCTCTTTCTCACTTTCTGCCAACAAATCAATAAAGGGGTGAAAGTTTTTTCATTGCAACAACGTGAACGGATCAATGGAGTTTCGTGAGAGTAAAGCAATTGTCCACTTCTTCCCCCTTCTCATAGGACAGAAAAGGGAGACGAGGAGGAAAATACGGAAAAACTTACTTACCTGCTTAAACTGAGTGAGGTTTTCGTAAAGGGTGGTGTTTTAACTCCTACGGGATGTTGACTACCGTAAAGCGCACCGGTTGATTTGCGGTGAAATCGAGATGATAGAATATATTGATGACGACACCAATACGAATGTTAAATCTTTGCTCCGGCTGAAGCAGACGAGAAATTTCTGGTTGTTTTTCGAGACGGACACAATCAATTGCAGACACCGGGACAAATCAGCAATTTTCACCCGCAGATGATAATTCTTTTTCATGGAAAAGCGACTGACAGCATCCCGAACTGTCACAGCTCACATAGGGAGACCACTTGACCATTTGATAAAAGGGCATTTTTTAGAAAAACCAACATCCAATTTTCGATGTGGAATCAACTGAAGGGAAATTATTCCGAAACGCATTATAAAATGGGTATTAAAAGCTATTTTAATACTAAAACATATCAAATTACAGTTTAATTCGACATCGATGCAATGCTGCCAAATCAGTCCAGTACGTTGTGTGTTTCTTTGACAATCAGGGAAAAATTTGCCCACAGCTCTAACCTGTGCGGAAAATGCACGAAAACGCAAAATTCTTCTTCACGAAATTCCATTCAATGCTTCTAGGCGGAGATGAAGGTGCTGTGTTCAAATCTTTCGTTGCCTTATTTACATCTTGCTGTCATATCATGAGCAGCTTTTGTCGCCTGGGGAGTCCACAGCTGTCAGTGTGACAGCGGCTGGAAAAAAAGGAGACAGTGCGCGTGATTAGTAACAACAACAATAACAACAACCACAGCAGATAGTGAAAAAACAACACACACCATTTGATATAACCAGTTCACGTTGCGCACATTATGTGATCCGATTTCGCGTATTTTCCCATTCCGTCTTACTTTGAACGAATTTTCTAATTGGAAAGATCACAGGAACAGAAAATCGCTCATATCCGGTGGATTCCTCGCGTGTCATCTCATCGCTACGACAGGTTGTTTTTTCCTCTAGCACTTCCACAGCTGCCCTGTGGAGAGTTGCTACCTGTGCAAATAAATACGCAGTTTCTGGTGTGGTTCGGCCGGAAGACCGCTAGGAGGCGTGTAGTGCGTGCGAAACGATGACGATCAATAACATATTGTGGTTCCGCCATGGGTTACGATTGCACGATAATCCGAGCCTGCTGGAAGCGCTCAAGAGTGACTGCGTTAGCCAGTCCAGTGAGGCGGTGAAACTTTTCCCGATCTTCATATTCGATGGCGAAAGTGCTGGTAAGTGACTGTCCAGTCAAGACACGACCAATTACCTTGAAGTTATTGATTTATCCTATACACTGTTTGCTCCCAAACAAGGCACCCGAATCGTGGGCTATAATCGGATGAAGTTCCTGCTCGAATCATTGGCCGACCTTGATCGACAGTTCCGTGATCTTGGTGGACAGTTGCTGGTGTTCCGGGGCGATAGCGTCACCGTGCTGCGCCGTCTGTTCGAGGAGCTGGACATCAAGAAGCTATGCTTCGAGCAGGACTGCGAACCAATCTGGAAGGAGCGCGACGATGCGGTGGCGAAGCTTTGCCAGACGATGGACGTACGTTGCGTAGAGAATGTATCGCATACGCTCTGGAACCCGCTCGAGGTGATACAGACGAATGGTGACATTCCACCACTCACGTACCAGATGTTTCTGGTAAGAATGCTGTCCCTTTGGCCTACAAGAACCAAAGTATACTCGAGTGTAGGGTCTTTGAAACAATTTATTCATTTTGCAGCATACTGTGAACATCATCGGGGATCCTCCGCGCCCAGCCGGTGCACCAAACTTTGAGTACATAGAGTTTGGGCGCGTTCCAGCCCTACTCTCCGCCGAGCTGAAACTTTTCCAGCAGGTTCCTACGCCGGACGATTTTGGCATATTCTACGACGGGAATGCTAACATTTCTTTCCAGAAGTGGATCGGCGGAGAAACGCGTGCCCTGGAAGCGCTTGGCGCTCGGCTGAAGCAAGAAGAGGAAGCATTCCGCGAGGGTTACTATCTACCGACGCAGGCGAAGCCGGAAATTCTCGGGCCCGCCACGTCCATGAGTGCCGCCCTGCGCTTCGGCTGCCTGTCCGTGCGCATGTTCTACTGGTGCGTGCACGATCTGTTCGAAAAGGTGCAGTCGAACAGTCAGTTCAAGTATCCGGGCGGACATCACATCACGGGGCAGCTGATTTGGCGGGAGTACTTCTACACGATGTCGGTACAGAATCCGCACTATGGCGAGATGGAGCGTAATCCAATCTGCCTAAACATTCCGTGGTACAAGCCGCAGGACGATTCGCTTACCCGTTGGAAAGAGGGCCGGACGGGCTTTCCAATGATCGATGCGGCGATGCGACAATTGCTGGCGGAAGGCTGGCTGCATCATATATTGCGCAACATCACCGCCACGTAAGTGGGGTGTGGACCAGGAGGAGCGAGAGGGAGCTACACAATCAGTAGCACCTATCCCGCGGGATGTGGGTTTCGGTCCGAATAGCGTCCTTGCTGTGGGCCAAATCATAGTCTGGAAATCTTGGAATTGAGCGTAAAAAATGTGTGGAGAAGCTACAAACACACCAGTGCTCTACGCACTGGTCTGATTACAAGCGGTGGTGCGATAAGGAAAGCGTCTCGCTTTCAGGGGCAATGGACTATCGTGTAAGAACAATTTTTGAGTTTCTTTCTGCGATAGGATCGCTCATTTGCCGGACAAGAAACAGCATTAAAACAGCTCTTCTTCGATCGCATCTTTGGATTATTCAAATTAATCGCAACACGTGCTGAATCTGGAATGGAAAAAAAACCTGTTTGAATCACATTTGAGATCTTCATTTTTACTTCCATTTTTCGCATTGCTAATGAGCCAGTTTGCTGGGATGGCATTGGCGATGCAGTCGTTTGCTTATTCGTTGAATGTGGATTGAATTAATTCTTCACCATATGATGTTGATGTGCCATTGTTGATCCCACAGCTTCTATTCCTGATGAGCGTATATTCGAGAATTTCTCGCACCGTTGGAAAACGAATACGAACGACGAACCGGTCATTGATCTATTATTGAAAACATTATCGTTTTAACACAGCAATTGAAATCAAACTAATATTTTCCTTTATCTTGCTTGTCGACGATGATAGCTTTCTTACACGCGGTGGACTTTGGCTTAGCTGGGAGGAAGGATTGCAACACTTTCTCAAGTATCTGCTCGATGCGGACTGGTCCGTGTGTGCCGGCAACTGGATGTGGGTGTCTTCGTCCGCTTTCGAGCGGCTGCTCGACTCTTCCAAGTGCACCTGCCCGATCGCTCTGGCCCGCCGGCTCGATCCTAAGGGTGACTACGTGAAGCGCTACATCCCAGAATTGGCCAACTATCCGGCACAGTTTGTGTAAGTATTTATTTCTACCTCCAACGGGAACTCGCCATTTTAATATGAACGCGCTAATTCCTTTCGTTTCGTATTTATTTTTCAAGGCATGAACCCTGGAAAGCATCCCGAGAGCAGCAAAACGAGTACGGCTGCGTGATTGGGGAAAAGTATCCGGCTCCCATGGTCGATCTAGCGATCGTATCGAAGCGGAATGCGCACACGATGGCTACGCTTAGGGAAAAGTTGGTCGATGGCGGTTCTACACCGCCTCATTGCCGTCCGTCAGATATTGAAGAGATCCGTCAGTTCTTCTGGCTGGCGGATGATGTCGTTACAGAGGCGTAAAAAGCTTATGTAACGATTGATGCCTCTTGATACATGCCTTTATACAGGGATACTAAATGCTGACTGCTGATAACCGATAAAAGACAACAGAAACGAGCCTAAAGTAACGAGCCTTGTGTAGGAAGAAAGGGAAGGAAGAAAAACCACCTAAGCGCTGGAAAGGATTTTAAACATATTTTTGACGATTTTGAAAGGGTGAATTGTGTCTAGTTAACGTCTGTTATTGATATAAGGATGGTTTTCGGAGGGGTGTAAGATGGGATATTTTGCTGAAAAGCATGACAACATATTTGTGTTGTACTTTGTTTTAATTCCATAAAACCGCAAAAAGACAAACAGGATCATCATCCACCACCATATCCTGTAATGTGCTCCTAGAGCTCCGTTTTTGCGTAATACGTCCATGTTTTATAGATAATAAGATTATGTGTTTGTGTATATGTGCGTGTGTAGATATACGGTATATTTTGCATGAGCTGAGCCCACCTTACTCCTAGGGAAGACCCGATGAATTTAATTCCTCCACTTCCCGGGTCCGGGTGATGAAAGCAGTGTTACAGAAATCAGAATCCAACGCGTCGTCGATGCCAACCTGTAGCTAAACGGCGGACGGAACGGTTCTCAATTAAAAATGTATACCAAAATATATATTCGTGAAGCAACCAATAAACAGATGCATTGTTAATACATGTAATAAAGATTTGTAAGCTTGAATGATTATGATGAAAAGTGAAAACTAAAAAGATCAAACTTGAGAAGATAAACAAGAAGGCCACAAAGCTAGCAGATCGGACGTATTTTCGGTTTTGTTATTTTTTTTTTGTCTTGAATATTGTAGTGCTTTTTTCATTCATTAGTTTTTTTTCTGTTTTTTTGTTTTTAAATATTTTACACATATACTGAACAAGAACATCACTGTTTCTTCGTTAATATTGGTTTTTGCTTTGAATTTCTCTCGCTCTATAACTACGTGTTTCGCTTGACCCTTTCTTTCTCTCTTTGTTTTGTCTTCTGTTCTGATGCATTTGATTCTAGAAGTTAACAACACATGAGCTATTTATCTCACTGCTACCATTTTCTTTAAATATTTAGCTGATTTTTTGTTTCCTTGTTCCATTTCCCTCTCACTTTCCCTTTTTTTTAATTGGGGAATTCGAATTTATTGAGTTTGGCAAATTTAATTTACCTATACAACACAAACATGCATCGAATTCACATTCTAATGGTCATCCACATTACTTTATTGCATTTAGAAAGCAAAACATATTCGATTTCTTCTGGTTATGGGCTGCGAAGTAGTGCACAAGAAGGCCAACAGCTCTAGCCGGAGCAAATCTTGCTAATTCATCAAATGAGGCGACCTATAACGATTATTTTCTTCATTGTTAAAGTTGAGTAAATACATTTTATAGTGAAGTTTATATGTGTCAAAGTGTATACACTAAAGATTTGTTATGTTTCGTCAGTTTGGTTTAGTAGCTCGTGACTGCTATGTTCTTTGAACTATCGCCTATTTTATGCTTTCAGCTGCTGTATGGTACTGTAGCTGCAACATGTTATAGTCTTCCTCTACGACAGTATTTCGTTCCAAACCGCAGATAGATGGAAGGAAAAAAACTGTACACGAATGTCGCTAGAAAGGACGGCTTCGGGGCAATGAAGTATTACAAACGAGCTGAACAATGATCCGTTTAACATTGGCAGCCAACCAACTGTCACGTTACAATCCTAAAAACATGAAATGAGGCTTGGAAAAAAAACATTTTCCTTTTGTAACAAATGCACACATGTTTGGAGAATCTTCCATCCGCATCGATTAATATGGATCAGCAGAAGAGGCGGCGTCACGTTATAAATAGCTCTGCTGCATTGTTGTTCCGCTCATTCTCAAGTGTAGCCCCGTTACAATTAATTTAAAGAAAAATGCAAAAGTTGATGGTTCTCATTTGTAAATATTGTCTTTAGCGCTGAAACTCTCTATAGCTTTAGAAGGGGTGCTCGTTTAGTATGATTTTTAGTTGCTAGATTTGCTCGCATTTTTTGCACTGTCCCGTTCACTCTGCTTATTTATGGCCCATATTTTCAGGTGTATATTTTTCGTCTTTTCATTGGTTTACGTGTGTTTCTAAAACATTGATATACGATTTTGTAGTGAACACTTTGCACTTCTAATTGCTTTTTCGAATGTGTGTACAACGCGCTCGTGTACACTGTCAGATAATATGCTGTTGCTGATCAACTTTCCCATTTTTCGGGATGGATTAAAAGTGGAAAACAAGTTTAAATAAAGCTGTAAAAACAAGTTTAAGGTGTGTTAAGCATGCCCCATTATTGTAAAACAAAGCATTTCCAATGAATAAATAGAAAAGGAGTTGCGGAAAAAAGCTGAATAAAAAAAAAAAAAAAAGCCAAATAAATATCCGATAGAAACTTAACTTACCTTTTTTTAATAATTACTACGCGACTAGTAATAATGATGTAAAGAGAGATGAGGTAACGAGTGCTATAAATCAATGCATTTTGTACTTTTTGCCATACTACGCATTCACACACAGAGAAGTACTACGCTGTTCGATTCATCATACGAAATATCCAAAATGATATTTGCTGCAAATGAACTGCTTCCCGGCAATGGAGGCGCATGGTGTTACTTGAAATGAATATGTTTATGCTAACTTCTACGCAGTAGTTACACAAGTAATACGACTGCATCACAGTTTTCTCCTATGCATACACGTGCCGCCTCGTAAGACAATTGCTTCTGGTGTTATGCAAAACCAATAACGGATACACACGCGCTACTCTTCCTCGGTTTGTGGTGCATTTGTTTTCTTTCGCTTAAAATGTGGCGCACACTTGCCACACTGGGGCCCGCTGCGTTAAGATGTTTTTCAAGTGGTGTTTTATTGAACTCCTTGCTTCATTCCTTTCCCCTTTCTTTTCTCTAGTTTTTTTTTTCCTCATCTTTTCCATCCACAATTTACGTTTGCTTTTCCTTTTCTTCCCTTCTTTTATTCTCCCATGGCATTTCGCTCGTTTGCTTTCACTAATGTGCTGTTTGCATATTGGAAAATAGGCTTTGCTATTCGTGGCGCATTTTAAGGATAGCGCAGCCATTATGTGCCCAGTAGTTTTTGCTTGTTTGTTTGTATTGCAATGCAATGCGCGTGTTATCCATTTCTAATTGTTTTTTTTATCACTAGCACAAGTTGTCACCCTGCGAGACATCGGGGAGAGGGGAACGGTACACAGTATGTACCACCCCACAACTTTTCCCTCCGCTTGATTGCTATGTAAAAGTACGTGTTTGTGTTGAAGTGTTCTTTGCAGCTGGCGTTTCCTAATGGTTCGTGTGTTTATATATGTGTATTAGATCGATG
>KB697201.1:0-10525 GCA_000349165.1 Anopheles christyi
GAAAATGTAGGGAAGTTCGATGAGTTGTTTGTTTATATAAGAATTAATTAATAATATTTCATATATTTGTAATATATAATTTCGGGTGATATATGAAGTGTTGTAATTAATTGACCGGAAGACTAGACAGCGCTGTGGCAAGCGTAACAACAAGTGCAAACAATAATTGATAATAACGCAACACAAAATTTTGCTAAAGAGCACTGGCGTTGCTTTGCATGAACAAGCAATGCGGAAAATGCGGTATATACGTTTCATTGGAGAGAACTACACAGAGAAGCGGCAACAAAATGGACTACATAGAGAGAGAGAGAAAGAGAGTACAGTATTAAAGTACGAATTTCCCCAGCTTGAAATCAACGCAGCGCACCTAGATAGACGGACAACAACGTATTAGGCAGATGTTAAACGAAGCTACCATATTGATCAAATCTGGCGCCTGATCGAATATCAACTACATCGCACTGCCAATAAACAACGAGAGACTGAAATACAAATGGTCAGCAAACAAAACAAAAACAATAGAACCATCCGATGCCCCTTCGTCTTCGATGCTATTTGCTTGCCAATCTTTGGTTTCTGTTGAAATTGATACTAATCCATCGTTGCCATACCGTTTGCGCTTACCTGCTGCACACGCAACAAATTTAAAGGAGTTAATTATGGTTGCAAAGTGATCAAGGTCACGAAGAGGATTTGTTATTTTCAATTCCATCTGTGAATGACAAAGAAGATGCCCCTATATTTAACACCCCATTTCACAGTTTTCCAACTTGCCGATCCACACGCTCTTCCCATCGCTAGTTGTTCACCACAGCCACAACCAGGACTAGATAGAAAGACGAGGGTGTTTTGCATATACTTGATTTAATTAAATCATTCGTAATGGCACATAATCGTTTGCTTCATGTTTACGCTGTCCAGAAGCCGTGTTCGTTTAGCCTCCAGCTCAACAGCGTAGAATCTAGATACTGAAGCTCGCTTCTAAGGTGAAAAGATAAAAGAAACTCCGAAAGAAAAATCAAGCAAAATCATACAGGAGAGATATTCTCCAGTCAGTGTTTTCCCTCACAACTTCAGTGGCAAACGGTTGGATGGTCGGAGTGCTAGCATCCGATTCGTTATGGCGATAGCGTTTTGCATTGAAATGAAGTGATTATTAGTAGCAGTTCTGTCGATGTTTGCTGTCGATGCTTGCTAGCTTTAGCTGGGCAATGTTTGAAAGCACAATGTTGGAGTGTTTCATTCGTTCCGTTTTTATGTTGTAAACTGTTGAAACGATAAAGTTGATGTTATAGATATAGAAACAAACTGGAACCAAATCACGGAATCTTGTCAAATGTGTAATGTTATGCATTGGAATCGTCCTGCTTGGTAGTAATGATGGGATTTAAGACATGAAATGTGGGCAAACACATAAAATGTCGCCTTGTAAGCGATACTAAATGTTGTGTTCAGATCGTATCAGCAATTTTATCCTATCACATATCAATCATACGCGACACCTTCAAACTTTCTAAGACACGTGTGCATCACTTTGATGGACACAATATTTTCGGTTTTTTTTCGTCCTATGTGACCTTAAACACATGGACCTGCTTCGAACGATGGGGCCCAAAACTTTGCTAGATAGATTTGTGGCGACTGTTATCACACCCTTCAATTTCTCACCCTTAGCATGCAACTGCGGGGCGGACTGTAATTTTTTTTTTCGTGGCTACAAAACAAACAAACAAACAATTCTTATCAAAATATAAAATATCCTCTGTGTTTCGTTCTCTCTTTCTCTCACTACGTCTATTATGATAAGCCTATCGGTTAGTTTTCCTTCCCGGCGTTTGAAGTAAGAGGGCGTATGCGTTGGACATTTGCAAGGTTGGGCGGGATAGGGGAAAATAAATTATTTATCGATTTTATTTTTTGTTTCACGCGCGCGCGCCTGTCCACTATTGCCTACCCTTGAGCCCCCTCTCCCCTCCCTCCCTTCATCAACAGCTTCAAGCGTTCATTATGCTATCTCGAAGTCATTATCGAGCGCTGAAGTTTTTATTTCGATTTTTCCTATAATATCTACCAAAAGAGCCAGTACCCGCAAAAAAAAAGAAAAATTGTGGCGCGAAAGGAGGATAGAGGATATGCGTGCGAGTGAGACAATCGAAAAGACAGGCCAAAACCGATCCAATATCTGTCGAACTCAAAGACTGATACCATTTCAGTGTAACGTCAACCACACCATCATCGTGTAGTGGGGGTCGGAAAAGCGGAACTGGGACATATAAATCCACGTGTTTTTTTTTCACCACCGCCACCGCCAAGGATATGATCAGCCGCTTCCTCCTCGCCGAAGACTCGCCGGCCAGTCTGGGTGGGATTAATGGTGGGCCTCCGAACTTCTGTTTGTACGGTTCTGTAAAACTGGTCAATCCATTCCCTACTTCGGTGGGCTGTTGTGGTGGCGAGGCAGTAAAGGATCATATAAATTTGATTAAATTTATGTATGTGCAGTTAATGACCACATTGGTTCATTGGTTTTTTGGACGCACGGGAAAAAGGGCCCAACATGTTTTGACGGTCCCCTTTACTGCACGATTCGAAGAGGTTATGTATTATTTTACGCCTCTTGGTAGAGGGCTCACTATTTGGGTAGCATAATGTTTTTTTGTGTGTGTTCGAATGTGAGTGAAGATGCGTATTTATTTGTGTGTGGGTATGTTATTTTAGTCTTATTGTTTGATATGTCCACTTCAATTTTTATCGACCAGGCAAGGAAGGACAGTATTTGACTGCTTTTGGCAGTTTATCACGCTGGACACCATTTTGCCACACACAAACATAAGCACGAAAACACTACAATTTATGAGGGAAAAAAATCCAATCAATAATTTGAAACACGAAACGCATAATGCAAGCCAAGCCCGGCTAAATTGTCCAGCTTTGTGGTGATAAATTACATATTTTGCACGAACGTTGTTCCAACGCAAGCGTACGGTACTTTTAAAGTACTGCAACAACTACGTATGATTTCCCTTCCTCACAGAACTGCGGAACGGGCTCGAATTTCATGTTTCTTTATTTTAATATTTCATCCCGATCTTTTATAGAAGTACCTTCGTAAAATTCGGACCCCTCGCCACAGGACACTGCACATATCCCAGGGCATCCCAAAATAAAACCGAAAATATTCAAAATCAGGCACGATTAATGGCGGAACAATGCAACAATCGTGTTCGAACTCAAAATGCATTGAATTTAAGGGATAGGTTTTTTTTATTCCAAGGACGTTCTGTACCATTTCCGCGATGTGTTACACTGTTTGGAAAATAATAATAGTTTTGGTGCACAAGGGTGGACCCCTGCTTTGCATTCGAAGTAAAAACCACCACGATTGTCCCTTTCGCAAATTTTAACAATCTTTCCCTTTGAACGGTTTGGTTCACCGGGAGGGGGCTCATCTGTTACCGTGGGTTCCTAAAAACGATCAAAAACCGTTGAACCAATTTGCAGCCTCCGCTGTGTCCGATTTATGCGCAGCAAAAATAGGTTTCGGGCCACTTGGTGTTTTGGGCGATTTTTCCTCACTTTTTTCTGTTGTTGTACATTATTCCTGTTTCAGTGATCTTTGTGTGCGTGATTTTCTATTTCTTCTTTTGATTCCGTTTATTTGAAGTTTACTTGTGCCTCAGGTACAATACTGAACTAGATTCACATACACACGCACAAACACATTATGAGGTTGCAATTTTGTTTTCTGAAGCGAACCGTCACCGTAACCAAATTAAAGGCATAAATTATAATTATTCCATGCTACTCGTAGAGAAGGACACATGCATAAATGAAAACCCAATTTTATCGATGAATTAACGGCACGGTCAACGGCTTTAGGGAGGGAGACCAACTTTTGACCGATTTCGAAACACTGCTAGGAATAAAAATTTGCATCCCATTGCGGGAGGGCGAGAGAGTGTTGGGTTTCCATCTTGCTTTCTGAGCCTGTTAGGGTGCAATATAGATGCGTAATGCTATGCACATTATCGGTTGTACATGTGAACATTCGTGAAACAAAATTAATGTTTTTCGATTGCATATTTCAAGGGTAATACTATTTCCTCTTTCTCGTTTTGCAACATCCCCGTAAAATGAACCCTCAACTACAAAAAGATGCTTATCGAGAGCGTTTTTGTTAATCGAAAATTAATTTCAAGCACAGTCCCTTTTAACTGACACAATGGCAAAGAAGGCCCGAACCGGATGTCCGTTGTCCAGAAGATCCACCGATTGATAGCAAATAGCAAACGGGGAGCGAAGCGCGCAGAAAATAAAAACATCAGAAAAGAAAGCAAATAAAACAAGGAATCGCCACTACAAACAAGATAGTACAACAAATTGGCTCAATTTTCCGACGACTTGCCTACAAAGCGTATTCTAGTTCCGTTCTAGCACACGGACGCTGCTAGCTGCAAAAGAAACCAAACACAATAACGTGTAACCATAACGAAGCGCATCCCATTGGTGATCTCCCTAAGCAGAGGGAATACCGGACGATATTCGATAGCTACCGTTTCGAAACATTCGACGAGCAACAAGCAATTGTGCATAATCGGTAATCGAACCGCGCCGCGCGCACCGACTGAAACCTGTAATCGAATTTCCGCTGGACACTGGAACAAGATGCGCGAACAGCAAATGGCGTACATCGATGTGTAGGATGAGGTACCGTCATGAGATCGATTATTAAAAACAAAAACACTGTAATAACATTTCAAGGAATCGGCAAGGCGAGCCAACGATGATTACACCAACATCACATATAAATAACAACCACCTTCTCAACAGGCGAGTGAGACAGGTCAAAACTACACACACACACACAAAAAAACATCTTAAAAACATGATTGATGATTTTGTACAAAAGAATAGAAATATTTCACCATGTGAAAATACGTGGTGTAATGGTATGTGGTAGTTAAATGCATTTAGAACGCAGCAGTACCAGCTGCTTGATTTGGAGTTTATTCGTATGTCTCTTGTACTAACTATGAATTGCGCATACATATATCTTAGAACAAATTCTCAGGCGTCCAGAACTACAACAGACATTTTGTGTGTAAAACCATGAGCGAGAAGCAGAAGTAGGCGTAAATCCAGCCTAATCTATAGATGCAGGAATAATCGTAAACACTTTATGAACAACACTAACGTACAGAAACAAAACAGCCCACTAAAAGCGCCAGCTGAAAAGAGAAAAAGCAAGCATACTTCGATGGAACATTATATTTCAAAACAAAACTCAAGTCATGGAAGAGTTAGATGGTAAAGGACATGTTTTTGGCATGCCAAACTGCTTATCGGTATTGTGTTGTTTTCATCAAATTTATTACAAATAACATTATACTAGTATAAAACCAAGTGGAGACCATTTCACACCACCGCAACACATTCATGCGAAAGATCAACGCTGGCTGGTAGGGTGTGTAGAACGTAAGGAACGGTAAAATATTCTTCTCAATGCGAAGGCTTCTTTTTTGACATGCAAATGCAAAAGAGAAAAGAAAACATATATTCATAACACTTATTAGTAGAACAGATCAAAAGTGTATTATGAAGGAGAGGTTTTGGGCGGGAAATAAAACAAAACCCATATTATGGCAACAATGTGAAGCCATTGGTCAATAGTCTCAGGAAAATTCAAGAAACAATTACAAACAAGAATCTAACAAACAAACGCAAATCTGAGTGTAAATGATCTCTCGGACGCAAAGAAAAAGAAACATTTTTGCAAACAAATGCTGTTATAGGAGATAAAATAAAATAAAAACAAAGAAAAAAACAACAACAAACACAAGAACAAAAGCAAAGGATAATATGTGGAACACAGGATCGTAACAAAAGTGCAAGTAATTGAAAATCAAACAAATATTATGTGTGTGTGTTAGACAGGGCATGATACAAAGTAGCAAGTAACAACAAAATGTACCTTTGAAGCAAAAACCTAAACTTAATGCAACTCTAGTAAATCAAGCGATGAAAAAATGGTAAGATACATTAAACAAAACAAAACAAAAATGAGCGAAAAATCAAAAGAACCGTTGTACCTTGCGCATCTTTTTTAAAGATGCCGCTGGATAGGTTCATGTTTCCCCGCACCTTCCCACCAAAAAAATTGGAACAGAGGAAAATAATCCCAGGAACAACCAAACCCCCATACTCTGTGCAAGGAAAAAGTGTTTGGAAAAACCGTTACCACTTTGGTTTTTTTTTTAAATATATGTTTTCGTTATGTTTTTGCGCTACTTTACATCGATCTGTTATGGTAGCAATGAGTAGAAAAGTTATCCCTTTTTTGTTCCAGTAACTCGACCGTTATGAAGGGTAATGCTTTTTACGAGTTGAACACTAATTGCAAAACAAGTTTACAAAGCACTTCATTTACCTCCACCAAACAGCTCAATCAAATAATCGTTAAAAGATCATATACTCTTCTTTATGATTTTAACATCACATCACAACAGTGCGGTGTAAAATGGGTGGCAAGAGAGCGTCTGATGGTGATGTTTTTTAAGAAGCTTACAAGTTGAAGATTTCAACACACGGCGTCGGTTACGGTGCTCCATCCAGTAGGCAATTTATGGTTTTGGATGGATTATGTTTTTTTTATCACCTATAAAATTGCAGCAGCCTTTCTTTCACCAAACGGAACGAGAAGCAACACGAAAGGAAAAATGCGCAATCCTCCTACATCTCGGGGAATATGTTTTATTCAACTGCGACAATAAAAGCAGTCGTTTATCGGGTTTTTTTTTGTTTTTCGCCGGTACTGTCTAGTACCTTCCAGGGACACTTTACGACGTTTGATCACTAAGCATGGCATTGAAGGTTATTAGGTTGCAAAATATTTACCATCCTTATTTGTAGCTGTATAATATAGAGTAGAGTGGTTCCTTATCTAGGATTAAATGATTTATGTAACTTTAAACTTTTCTTCTCTTGTGTCACATACTTTGCTTCACATATTACATTTCCCTTTTTCTTCACAATAAGTAACACATCACTGCATACGTGCATACGCATTTGTATGGTATTTGTATTGTTAGCAACCCCAAAGTTGATTTAGGCTTTGGGAGGTCTCTTTCACCTTTTCAATCAACTGGTTTTTTTTTTTCATCTCCAGTAAAGAAGAAATTGTGCGTCCTGCTTGATTTACTTTTTGTGTTCATTTATTTGGGATTGAATCTATATTTCCACATTCCTCCTTCCTTCTCTCCTTTTTTTTCCTGCGTTCTTTCACTTCCATAAGAAAAGCCACAAGACAGAAAGGGGCAAAGAAATTTCAGTTGTCCGCTCCGTTCAGTCTTGCCGTTATACTTTTGGGTGCAAAAAAAAAACAAGCGCTGGTCTGCTTAGGTCCATGTCCACAAGCAACGGTCGTCTACGGGATTCTTACGTAAAGTAAAAATGCGAAACAACCAAAACGAATATACATCAAAACCCATGGTTTTCCATGCTCTATTAGTCGTCTTGTCGGGTCTTGTTCCCCACCCAACTAGCAAAAGGGAGAAATGAACGCATTGTTCGGTTGAAACATAACTTTTTTTTTGCTTTCGGTTACTGTTCAACTCACAAACCATGATGTAGTGGCTAGTGTAGTATATTGAGGTAGAAGCAAAAAGAAAAGAGAAAACCTTCAACATCTTTGAAGCTTGCATAAACGTTCATCAGTGCAGGGAATATACGTGTAGCTCCGATAGGGACGCTTCTGACGCACTTCCGTCGATGGTGGTGGCACTTTGCAAATGGGGAAATGGTTCTCATTTTCCCCTCCCACCTTTCCACACTAGATAGCGATGCGTTTCTAGTGTTCTGGGTAGCAGCTTACCATCTGCATGCAGCATCCTGCAATACCGTTTCCAGGTTGGTGGGCTTTGTACCATTACCAAATCTAGGACACACAGCCCGTTCGTACCCTAACTACGACGTGAAACTGCGCTTTTCTCTATGGCGGAATGGCGCCTTTGCGATGGTATAGAGAATGGGCTTCTTCAATTTCCTGTAACAGCAAAACATATTTTACGTGTGTGTTTGTGTGAAATATTGAACTTTCCCTGTACCTTGCCTGTTCTTTAGATTCTTCCATGAAGAAACAAGAAAATGAGCAAGCGAACGGAAACAAGCATTTCTTATCAAAAGGAATATGTTATGTACGGCTCGTTCAGCAAGAGTTTCTTCTTCCAAATTTTACCTTTCAAGACATCACAGGGAAACAGTAGAGTGCAAAAAGTTAGCAATGATTGGTAGTGTCTTACTTCCATCTGTTCGTTTTTGGTATGCTTTTGGGTTTATTTGTTTATATTTTTCTTTATTTGCTTTACGACAGATTTTTTTTAAACGACAGATATAGTTATGAAAAAACACCATCCGCACAGGCACACAGCACAGAAAATCCCGGAACGAAAGAGTTTCTTCTAGCTTTTGGCTTGAAATAATCTGGTATTGAAGAATCTGGTTCGGTTGAACGATTGAATGGTTCGGTTAGGTTGTTGATTTGTAATTATGGTTTTTTTTTAAATTAATTTTTAGATATTTAAACTGTACTACTAGATACTAGATGTACAACTTTTGAATAACCACTTCCACTTCGTATTTTGCCTTCATAGCACCTTTTTGGAAAGCAAATGTGACCACATTGTCATTCTTCATCGCTCAAATGCATTATGAAAAACCTTTCAACGTACCACGTACCCAAGTCAACACACTTTCCGTCTGCACTGGGACGATCAAACATTCAATTTCTTTTTTTCCTTCAGCTAATTTTACCTTATGCTGAACTAACACAAAATTGAGAGACAGACAACGAGAGAGAAACAGACATTTTTTGTCGAAATTCGTCTTTCTAAGCGCGCTTGTTGCCACCCTATCCGTCATTGCAAAAATACAAGCCAAAGATTTTACCTACCATCTTCGCAACAAAGCGTACCGAGAGCAGAAGCAAAAAAAAACCCGTTCCTCAACGCCGCTGGTGATGATGATGAAAGTGAAGTAAAATTTTTCCGACAACGGAAAACTTTTTTTTTTGTAACCTCACACTTGCCCCCGGATCGTTTCGTTTTTCATCTGTAGAGTATATCCTATTTTTCACAACTTTCACTACATACCGAGCGAGCGGCAGCATACCAATCGGTAGCCAAGTTTTGTCTGTCCGTGCCTGTCGCTTTCTTCTATTTTGCCTTGGTAATGTAGGAGGGAGGGAGGGATAAGGTCGGCGTGGTTGGTTGTTGCGGTTGCGAGCGATTGCATGAAGAATTTGATGGCTAGAACGTGAAATGAGACCAGAGATAAATGGAAGGATGATTTATACCCGCCCAGCACACAGTCTTCAGCTAGGTCCATTCCGGAATGCCGGTTGACGAAATGATGTAAACCAAAAAAAAAAGATGCAAAGACACTCTCTGTGCGCTCTGTGCTGGCAAAACCTACATCTTTCCACCCCCAGTTGGGGGGTTTTGTATTTCTTCTTTTCTGTCTTGGGCCTTGGAGCGTGAGGCTATTTAGAAAACATCTTACCACGGCAAACAGTGGAGCCAACGCCAGAAAGTCCTACAGAGAGAGATTGGCAAAACAAAACCAAACAAAAAAACGCAGCAACAACACACAAAACATGCTACGTTACTTCGCGAAGCAGGTGACGCTTTGGATTTTTCTTCGTTGTTTGCAGGAGTTTGTTTTGTTCGCTATCACACAGCAGTTGTGGAGAAGAAAATTAAGAATGGTACACAAAAAAACAGGATGCTTGTGCGGATGCATTGGAAGGCAAAAGGTGGCTAAAGAGCATGGCTGATATATCTCAATTTTTATGCTGTAGTTTGTGGCTATGACGAAACTGAAGAACGACAAGGCGTTGGGTGATGTTGCAGAATGTTTTTTGCTGCTGATGTTTTTTTTTTCTTATTCCAACTTCACTCCTCCAGTTGACGCCTGTTGGGTTCCGATGTGTTTCTGTTTTTTTACTCACTATATGCTTTGACTCTCCCGTTTTTTTTTCTATTGCAATCGTTGAGTGATGGAAAATGTAAGAAATGGCATTACCCAACGGATGTGGAAGGACAAAATAAAAACAACAACGCAAAAAAAAAAGAGACAAACAAACAGCAACAACAAAACTTTCCCTTTTGCTGGTGGTAGTAGAGCCTCCGGTGGCTATCGTTTGGAAAAATTCCAAAATTATGGAAAACGAAAGGCACTCGCAAAAATGACGGTGTTTTCTCACCTTTCAACGGTTAAATTTCACTTTTTCATCCAGCACTTGTGTGTGTGTGTGTGTGTGTGTGTGTGTGTGTGTGTGTGTGAAGGGCGAAATGAGAGATTGCCGTTCTACTTTTGTAAAAAAATTGCTCTGCTTCCGTGGCAAAAAGAAAAGCAAAAAATTTTAATTAAACTTTAGAAAAACACCTCCTCCAGCGGAGCGATGTGCACCCACTCTGTGCGTGTAGCAATATATTTTGTGTTTTTCTTTTACCCCATAAACTTTCAT
>KB697202.1:0-10506 GCA_000349165.1 Anopheles christyi
GTCAGCGTATAATCGTTGAGAGCATTCCGAGGCGTAGAGTGTCGAGTAACAAAGTTCCCGTCGCGAAGCGCGTGAAACTTACGCTGAGACACTTGAAAAGCTCAAAAGGTTTGTGCTAACCCTATGCTTCTGCATTCCTCTGCCACAGTATCCAGCATCAAAACAGGATAGCTGTTCACCGCCCGCCCTCCTACAACTTATATCTCACCTTTAGTGCTGATAACCTTTTACGTCAAGGTTTTTCACGATTCGCTGTGATCTGCGAGTCACACTTAATCCCAACACACACCGGCCCACACACCCACGTATGAGCTCATGCTGGAGATTCTTTCTTGTTCAGATGACAGGAGGGTTGAAAAAGAGAAAGAGCAAAAAAAAAAAACTTTCCATTCGTGTGTCGTCCTAAAGTGCAGTGGGAAAAATACTCAGAACGATCAGGGAACAAGGGGAACGTGCGAAAAAGGTGAAAAATAGAATGCATCAACTGCAGGCAACAGTAGCACTAAATTGTCAGCGGTGAACTTTTGTTCATGACCACCCGAGAGATAGTGGTGTCATTTTCATTAGAAATATTTTCAACCACCATCCCCCACTGAACCGGAATCAGACAGGGTGCAAATGTGAAGAGGGAAAGTATGTACTTCTGCAAAATCCCTGCCTGTCTGGATAGTCTGGTTGGTGGTGAGGCTCGGTTTGTTTTAGACAACCAGGCAGAACCAGCAATCTTGTAATGGTCGCAAATGAAGCAAAAACTTTAACAGCAGAGTAGGAGCAGGCGAGTAAAAATGGAACGGTAAATATCACGTGGTTAACCGAAGAGGTTCTGTGTAATAAGGAGAGAGAAAAAGAGTGAAAGAGAAATAAAGAGAGAGGAAGAGATAGATCGAGAAAGAGAGAGAAAGAGAAAAAGAGAGAGAGAGAAAGAGTAAAGGAGACAGACAGATAAAACCTGAAGTGTCGTAGTAAAAAAACGGAGTGTGTATGTTACTATTCGTGTTGGAGTTAACATAAAAGTTAGCGCAATAGCGCTTCACTTGATAATTAGTTTTATATCCGCACCGGAGACAGTGTGGTGAAACGTTTTGTAACGTTTCTCTAGTAAAAGTTAGTCTATACATGCGGATTCGCTTGCTCTCTTTGTGTGTGTTCGCTGACTAGCCTGTTCACGTGACAGGATCATTGACAGAAAAAGAAGACACAAAGGTATACCCCAACGGTCAGGAAAAATAACAAACGCACAGAAGAAAAAAAGAAAACCTGACGTGACCGCTTAGATAGTCCTTGATTCGGCTGGCAGTGTTGGCAGCCAGACAGCTAATGGTAGAGTTTTTTTTAATACTGTGCGATGAAATTCCAGAGCGATGGTTACACAAATTTGCTCGCCATTTTTACTTAGTGATAGTCGAGATTAGTTTTTAATGGCAGGGTTAATTTTACTGCAAAGCGCGTTTCCTTTCCCAAACTCCCGTTTATCTTGTCGAGCATTCCAGCATCATCGTCGGGAGTGTACACCGAGGGAAAGATGATAATTGCCTAGCGTCTCTTACGCCAGTGGTTGCACTCAGTGCCGCGCTGTACTTGCTCAACTCGCTTGATACAAACTTGGGTTGCGTAAGTTTGTAGGTAATTTAATCTGGATAACTCATGACCTCACCCAAGACAATTCATCAACTCCCGGCTGTTCTAAGCGACGTACAATTGCGCCCGCCGCACACATGAGAAAGCACGTAACGACGTTTGCTGCGAGCGAAGTTGTGCATTGAAAAGTGAGTGAAAAGTGTAGTGTACTCGCACAAACACACACCGAGACTCAAGAGGGCTTAAGCTGCTAGAAGGGTAATTACATTTAGAAGTTTGAAGAGCATCGTATGCACACGCCGACATGCATCGTTCGGTTCGGTTCTTCACAGTGTACGTGCCGGCCTCCCCGCAAACGGTGCAAAACGGACGACACCAAATTGGCCATAAAACCGGCGTAAAGCATATTTTATTCGCCACGTGTATTTTGTCTTCATTCCCGTGGCGTTCGTTTATTTCCCCTTTTTCCACCCCTCACAATCACAATCGATTGAAACCTTGTCTAAGCGTGTGTGCATGTGTGTGAATGGCATTTTATTTGGCATGTTTCAGTGCGGCCATGCATGAAATGGAGAAAACGGCACGATTTTGGCACAGTGTTTGGTCACAACTGTGAAAACATTAAACACGCTCCCTTTCCGTTCGTTGCTTTCAACTTGCAAAACGTATGCTTTTTTATCGCTTTGGCTCTCACGTGTGTCAATGTGTGAGTTTGTGTGTGTGTGTGTAGCGACAGATGCATTCGTTTCAGGATTGGTTTTGCACCGGATGGATGAAGAAAGGATGAAAAGCAAAATATGTCTTCTGAAGGGATACACGGCCGCTCTGACCGTTCCGACCAAACCCAAAAAAAAGAGGCGATGGAATATCGAGCACGGGCTAAAAGAACGAATTGACTGCTTGGTTACGGTAAGGTGGAATTGCATACAAGCCGGCGCTTTTTGAGAAATGTGGTGGAAGTGCCCCGACCGACCGACCGGTCAAATAATATTTCGCGTTTCACGTGCCATCTACCTTATCTTGGATGGCACTTTTTTGTACTCGTTTTTCATTCTTCTACCCCACTGCTATGGGAATCAATGCTATGGGACACATAGTTTCCGAAGCATTTTGGAAGCAACCGGGGTAACAACAATCACACGACGGATGATTGCAAGCGGAACAGGAAGCGAAACACAAAGTGTCCTCGTTGCGTTGGTTTTTTTCTTCTGCTGTGCGTTTTTTTTCATTCCTTGCCTTCCGGCAGCACACAGAAGGGCACACAGACATAAACACACGGCGCGGAAACCTACAAGTTGCAGCCGTGCTGCACAACCATAACCATAAAAATGAAAATCCTCTGTATAAATAGGGACCCATTGGAAAACAATTCGTGATAAATTACCATTTGTTATCGTTGTCGTGAGAGCGGAAATTTATTTGTTTGTTTTTGTAGTGTGCGCTTTTTTTGTTTGTTTGTTTGCTGGTCTCTTTCACTTCGAATTTTATTCTTCACTCATCCTTTGCATCTTCTCTGGAAAATGATGGTTATGGTTCTACCTTTCCCTTTTTGAATGAATTTTCCCTGCAATAAAACGAGCAGAAATTATTTGTTTTCCCTTGCTGTTTGTTAGTGAATTTTTCGATATTGATTTTGTCTTAAGGGCAAATGGAATATATGGTTTCAAATCAATCGCTAGTGGCTGTAATTCGTTGGAATGGAAATATGCGATATATTTTCGGGTAACGTATTACTGAAATTACGTGGCTTTAAAGAAGAATTAATCACAATGAAACCCGAATGTTGAATGTATTGATACAAAAATATTGCAGCATGGTAAAAGTTTTATCAAAGTTCTACGTTATGTATTCTTTTTTTAATGTTTGTACTACTCTTTATGGCCTTGTACTTTCGAAATCGACTTATATCAGACGTAATAAAAATAATTTTTCCATGTTTTTTATTATTTTCTGTTGGTTATAAAAGCAAGTGAAAAAAGTGATGAATTCCCAAAAATGGATTAAACGAATTCTAGATGGCGGTAAATCTGGTTTAACTCTCCATATGTAAATTACTATCACGCGAGTGTTTCTTGTTTCTTAGGGTTTGAACATGTTTTATCAGTGGCTTTTTTGAGATCGGTTTGTGTATAAGGTATTGTTTGTATGTTTTATGTGTATTAAGTAATTTTTAATTGTTTTTCAAACTTTAAAAATATTTTTATTTCAGTATTATAGTAAAATAGCAACATGAACTGCTAGGGACCGGCTTACGATGCCCGACGTTGTTCGAATCCCTATAAACCGTCCCACGGCAGCAAGGGAAGACTATCCGGCTGCGTGGTAGAAATAGCTCTCGTAAGCCTATGTAGGCTGGTATGAATGCAAAGATCTTCACGCCAAAGATGAAGAGGCAATATGTACTAGCTCTCAGTGTTAACAAGGGCATTGGTTAATCTTTACGTATATTTCAATCGTTTTTAACCGTATGTGGAACTTTAAAACACACTTTTTTTAGCCATGTAGCTATAAAATTATATGTATAACAATTGTTTTTTATCTTTCTTCTTGAACGGCCTACGCGTACATGCTGGCCTTATTTTTCTTATTCATAATAGGCACAACAACCATTGCTGATCAAAGTCTGCCAAGCCAAGAGAGTCGATGTTTTCCAGAATCGACAGGGAGTAAAATGTAACAAACAGGATTTTGCAATACAAGTAGTTTTTTTGTTGGGAGAAACCTTAGTAACAATACAATTTTATCAATAACATAGTAACAATGGGTTCGTCATAGCTTTCCACATCAATAATAATTTTTCTTAGCTGAGCTAGTTCTTTTTATCGCTGTTTTCGCCTAATCGGTATTTGGAAATATGTGTAGAAATTTTTAACAAAAACAGACTTGTATAAAAATAGACACTTTGCCTTGCCGTGATTCTTCTAAGATGAAGAGGTTGTAGTTGATTTAATAGACACCAATACGATAAAGAGGTCATATAAAACCACATGAACTCGGCTGTTTTACAAAGAATTTATTTTACTTGAAATATATTATTATTTTTAACTTGTACTTCTCTCATGAAAGAAAGGATACCAGGATACGATGCATCTCAAAATTGCCAGGGTCAGGGTTTTGCGCAATCAATACAAAACATGATATAACCACGTTTCAACACGTTTTCACTTTTGGATAAAAAAAAATCGATTAGTTTTTTAATTGAAGCACGACAATCAAAAACACAACGGAAGTTTATTTTTCTTTTGAATCGTGTCTGTGTGCTGCGGTAGCGTTACCCAATAGCAAAAAGGAAAAAAAAACTTTTTTTGTACGGATTTAACAACCTTCGTGATTGATAGGCACCTCGATACGCAAGCAATTCAATCGGGTGACATCGTAAGGAATATTTAACAACTCAACGCTCGTCTTGTAAAGTCGCAGTAAGTGTTGTATTAAGGGTGGCTCCCTTTCGGGTCGGGACCACCCACCCTACCATTTCTACCATTATCGTCAGCCACATTGTGCTGTAGCATAATCGCCACAGTGATTCCCACCAGTGAACCCAACCGATTGAAGTGATCTTACGATGAATATTATCTACGGACCACGACACACACAAACACAATCCACTGGAAAGGGAAGTTGGTTTGGTGTGTTGGGCAAAGGCATAATACAGCATTACGCATCGGGGTACATAAGGTTTGGCGCAAACGAAATGCTTCGGTTGTAACGCTTGCTTGCACGTTAAATGATGCGTGGTGGCATAAAACGTTAAGACCGCAGCAGTGTGGAGGTGTGCACGCGCTGGAGTGAGTGTTAGCTAATGTTTACTCTTTGGCAGTTGTTAGCTTTTCTCACCGTAGTACCACCGGTTTGAGATGCTCCCATGCTCATGACATGATCTGGCAAGATGTGCACGGATTTGTTTTGGGTGGGCAGAAGAAATCAAACTAACTACTTACCGAGACACGCCATCAAGGTTCGCTTTGCTTTACTGACCGAGAAGGTGCAGATACGCATAGTTCCGGGGACCGGGAAGAACAAACTTACCCTAAGGAGGTTTTGTGTTAAATAATGCTTGCAAAAGTTTTACAAGTTTAGTACCGCAGTTGTGTCTCGAGGCGATGGAAATGGATGAGATCTTCTTCTGTGCTTGCTTGGTATGAAGCGTGAGCAATCGCACGAAACGAACAAAGCTGCAGGATCAACGCTGCTAGCGCAAGATGAGAAAATCTAATCACAAACAAAGAAAACTTTCATCTTCGCTCATTGTTTTACACATTTTCAGCACGCACAGAGGAATTTGCCAGAAGGTGTTGTATGTAATTCGCGCAGGAACAGTTTGCTTGATTGTTTAGCGACTCGCTTGTGCCTCTATCTACGAAAAAGGGTAACTGTGGACGCGGGATTGTTTCCGGAAGTATGTAGTGTAAGGGGGGGGGGGGGGGGAGTAAAAACAATAGCAATCGTGACAAAATTTCATTTATCATCCGTACAATTAGTTGTGCGCGAAAGAACGCGAGACAAATGGATCGCCTTGTATGTCGGATAGACTCATTTATCTCCTCTGAGGTGGGTGTATGCGCAATAAACTTTAATATGAATAAAATTTTCCTTAAGTTAGGATTAAAAATTCATTATACAATGACGAAAAAAAATATTTATAAAATTATTTTGTTTTGCGGTGCCTTTTTCAACCAAGGGCAATCTGTTTCAAGCTTGAATGATGAATTTCAAACAACCATTTTACGTTTGCACAACATCCATTTTGATTAAGTAAAGAAAGAAACTGCCTTTTCATCCGAAATGAAAAAGCAATTTTATTGATCGACCATAAGCTTAATGAACCGTAGCGTGGCGGTCGTGCTTCCGCGTTGACTTTTTCTCTTTTAACCAGTCAGAGAAAGGAAGAAGCCCGCGGAGGTGACTATAAAACTGTATTTAAATATCAGATTAACAACCTAATCGTAAACGATTACGACTGACGGCTTTGGAAGGCCTTGCGAGGAATAATGGTGACGAACGGTGTGACAGTCATGATTTAGATGATTTTTGCACAAATTAAAAGAGAGGTGATGCTGCCCTGGGTGACGGAGGGGCACGGAAAAACCTCCCACTTCTACTGGGAGCGAGAAATACGGGGAAAGGTAGTTAAGTGGAGTGCGCTTTGTTGAACACCCCTGAAGGTGGGCTGTAATAAAAAGTCGTCTTCGCGTGCGGCTGTTCGTACGCGTCACCATGAACGACGTTGCGGCAGATTTTCTTCTTAATCTTCATTTCTTTTCTGCTAACAATTAGAACCAGGATGATGGTGATGGTGTGATGAGTTGGTGTAACGGGTTGGCGGAAGTTGGGCTGGTGCTGTCGATGGCGTTGCTTGTAATTAAAACATTAATCATGCATCGTTGGCGTTTAATGCGCAGAGTATTAATTGCTGTTGGGCATTGTTTCGCACTGCTAAGTGGCGTGAAAAGCGAGCGAACAATGACGCGAGACAAATATTGAATGTGCAGTAGAGGGGTGGTGGAACGAGTTGAGTACAAAAAGTTTCAACGTAAAGGACGTTGGGGGAGTTTTTGTAGAATAAAAAGACAACAATTGACTTAGGAAAAGTACAGATTTTTTGGAAAAAGATTGCTTATGAAACATGATTTGATAATTTCGTGATGTATGTGATGTTGTTCAACATAAAAATAATTATTATAGGGTGAAAAGTTTTATAATGAATGGTATTCAATTGCGTTTCAGGAGTTCCGTGTTTGTGATCTAATGGGTTAACATGTGGTATTGAAAGACCGGATGTGGGTTAATTCTTGTCAGGAATATCCTCCAGTGCTGATTATTCGGCTATGTTGTAAAATAATATCCTTTTTCAGACTTAACAGAATTGATTTATTTTTATTCTTATTGTGACAATTTGTGGGCCTGATGCAACATTGACAATGACCTTTGGAGGTAGTTTCGTATGCTATCCATGGCATATGTATCTAAAATACTAGTCTTAATACACTGCGTTGTCAAATAATCACAGTTCCTGAATATGCCTTGGGCAGAAATGGCATATGCCTATAAGTTCTAGCTGGAGTGTAAATATAATGTTTCTTTGCGACTCAGACGCTCATTTCGAAGCTTGGTGACAAAAATGCATTGAGTGGGTATTCTTCGATGTTCAAGTGGTTCAAGTACAACCCGCAATAAACACGCGTGATAGTACGGCATGTTTATTTCCTTGAAGTCTCGTGAAAGGAAGACTATTAAGCCTAAACAAACCCGTAATTGCTGCGTAGGATGTTAGCGTCAAGAAAAAAAAGTTTGTTCAACTATGACACACATTGGGAATATAGGAATATATAATTAATATATTATTAAAATGTAATACTGCATTACAGATCCTGTAGTGAGTAAATCCAGGAAACCAAGGAAGATAGATAAAGAAAGACCATTGCACAACATTATATAATGCTGCCATTAAATAAATATGCCTTATACCTTCAGGTGGTGCACATCCTTAGCACAACACTTCCATGCTACGATTTGTGTAGTAATCTGTAACATTTTTTCGTGTTCAGTATAACATAAGAATCCAAATTACATTAACTCTCACTGCTATAAAAAGCAACTAACAGGCATTGTCTTAAAGATCTTGTGAATTATTTACCGAGCAATCTAGCGGAAAGATGTAGAAAGCATAAAACAACAGAAACAGAAACTTTTGCTGAAAATAGCAACACTGGTTCAGTCAGCCGGGGCAAAAGCCGAGATGGCCGTGATTCAATTAGAACTGCAAACTCTTAAAGCTACATTCTACTGCAACCCATAATGCAACTCAACACCGGATGCAACGTTAGCTGGAAGTCTATTGTGGAAGAAAACTTGCACAATACAGCAGTGCATTGGCCGCGTAAGGTAATTGGATCGTGAGATTTAATCAATGCAGCCGACGCGAGCTCAAGCAACGATAGAAAGTGGAACAAACGTCACAACCATCTTTCGAAATTGGAATGAAAGGCGATTGTGAAGCGACGTGGGCAGCAGTGGTTCGCTGCCGAACGAAGAAAATCTATTCTACACCATTTGGGGACGATGGCTGGCGTCGGACAACGTTGCTCATCATACCCGCTCCGTACCGGGTTTCGCTGTGAAGTGCAATAGTGTCACACAGGTGAGTGCACAACGACAAAAGGTAGTGCACAGCGGGAATCGAATCAGCCAAGTGTACCGCCCTCGCGAACCAGCTTCTGAGGCACTTTCAGTCTTCCCTCGGCCGTGTTTCACTATAGTTCCAGCTATTTCCGGTTTGAAGTTGCGCAAAATTTGTCTCCATTTGGTTGAATTTCTATGGGAAAGTGTTCTACAACCGGCAACTGGTGACGGTGTCGAGACGGAAGTTTTTTTTTTCTGAACAGCTAAGAAGTTAAGGTAAAGCAATGGTTCCTTTTTGAGCCGTAAGTTGAGGTGTTTCGGGTCTGCTGTAGACTATTCGCCACTTTTTTTAAATCTGTTTTGTAGGATGGCAGGAGCGAAGATGTTCAAGCTGCGAAAACGAAGGGAAGTGTAACGTGGTTTCCGAACGCTAGAACAATTTCAATTGTTGTTTCATTTCTGTCCGATAAATGAGTAAATGGTGAAGCGGGACTGATTGGAGCAGGATGGTAGCGGCTTTGTTCAAGCGATAAAGTGACGCTTCCGAAACGGAAACGGAAAACTGTTGAAAGCAATGGGAAAGTTTAAATTATATTTCGTTGCTTTAGTGCTTGGAGTAATCAGAATGGTTGAGGATCAGCATTTATGGATGACACAAATTGCCGTTACCAAAGTGTGATTTCGATTAAATTGGTAAAAGATTTTACTTTGATTTGTAAAGTATCGTAGTATTTTTTCAACAATTAACAAAAATATATAAATGCATATTTCAAAACAAATAATCAAAAATTCGATTCTTCAAATACGGCCGCTTTCAAAAATTAAAAACAAACACATATTTTAGATGATTGACATTCCATTGCCGTCTCAAGCGAATGTACAATGTCGGCATTTTTCTCCGTGTTACCCACTGTTAGTCGACTGTTGATTAGATATAATTCATTTTATCAGAGCCTGCGAAAAAACAGAAAAGTCTATCCCCGCATTCGTTCAAGTGAAACCGATCCAGATTGGATCAGGTTCTTCGGTGAGCACACGGGTAAGGAAAAGTAAATACTTTCATTGCTAGCAACCCATCCACCCTATTGATGGCTCAGATGCCGATTACTAGTTTGCCAAAAGCTCAATGAACCAATCGCAAACCGAAAATAGCTAGATGGCTCAAATGTCAAACCGAAGCACGTCCAACGATTCACATTATGGCTACAAGTGCTTCGAATTTATTCTACCATTTCGCGGTACCATTTCACCATGTCCCAAAGGGGCTGGCGTTTTAGAACAGTCACAAAGATCGGTTTCTTGGTTTTTTCCCAAGTAAAGTAAAAATTCGTTCCATTTTCTTGGTTTCCTCTTGTTCAGGACTTTGCGAGTCCGACCGCTTGCCTTCACGTGTTCACATTGACGAGTGAGCCGTAAATATTGTGCGCTGTTGCGTGTGTACATGACCACACGTTCCGATGGGTACGCAGCTGGAATAAATTAATCCTTGCAAACATGAGCGACTGCTTCCTCCCCACTGAGTTGGATCCAATGATTGCTTCTGGGTTGGATTTCCTTTCTGTTTTGGTTGAAAGCCACCGGGTTGTGCCGTTGTTTTTCCCTATTCGTCTTCGTATTTCAACCTATTCCTTGCGCATCCGGCTTGAAAAGGAGGGAAATATGTATTAAACACAGTGCCAATCGTCGTCTTCATCTAGCGACTAGTGGGTCGGGCAAGGGGAAGTAAATGGATGGCAAAAATTAGGTTGTAATTTATGACTTTAAATTATAAGAAATTAAAGCCCCCGACCCTGGGTCAACGTCCCT
>KB697203.1:0-10415 GCA_000349165.1 Anopheles christyi
CATTTTGATTTTGAAAAGCTTTTAACTTTTTATAATATAAATGGAAATTTCAACTCTCATTTGGCACCGAAAAATGAAACTTGATTCTGGAAACAGAAACATAAAAAACAGTCCTTATATGTGACAGCATTACAACTTCTTCAAATTTCTATCAGTGGTAAAGATTCCAGCACCAATGCGAATAAAGGAATTAATAGCTTAGTATGCTATGCTCGGTATACGTGAAATGCAATTTGTTGAAATCTGACAGTTGCTTGGGTTTTTGTATATATTTGTTCAAAAAAGTCTTTTGCTTTACGTTCGTTTGAAGTATAAATGAAGCTTTATAAATCCACGCGCTGTTCACATATTGTAAACCCCCGAAACGTTAGTATAAATGCCCTTTTCTCATAAATGCGCTGTATAGAAAAATCTGAGAAATGCTTAAGCAAACGCATTGTTCGGTCGCTAACAATACTTTACCTTACCATTAGCAAAACATGCTGTAACTAAGTTTAGTGTATGTTCATCAAAACTTTTTTTTCATTCCACATTCCACATTTCTCTACTGCTACTACTTCCTTTAGTAAAAAAGCTTTAAATAGAAACTGTTTAAGCACGATCCAATCTTCAGAGCGATAATGAAATCTTCTTCTTTGTTCAACAACCGTAGTCAGTGGAGCCTGTCTAAGTCATAAATGGGCTTACATTTCTGTGACTTATTAGTTTACCCATAGCAGGATAGTCAGTCCTATATGAGAATTGAACCCATGCATGATTTTACACCGTACAATCTTATGAAATCATGGTGTTAATTAAAATCCAAAATATCAGTTTTTATTTTTTAAATAGATAAAATGAAGTTTTCTGAAAACAAACTTTTGAACCGTGAACTTTTCGACCGGCTACGCAAAGATAGGCTAGCCATGAAACACATTTTAAAAGGACAGATAACATTTTGTTTAATTGCAATCACTTAAATTATTTTAGTTTATCGTTAGAAAAATATTGTATAAATTGCACTGAAGTTAACAAATTTTACACCAAAATAAATAAATTTTTAAAAAAAATTATGTTGTTTTAACATTATTAAGAACGAAAAGTATTTATAATTTTTTTTATATGATCTTAAATTTTGTTTTTTTTCTCAACGTACGGGATATTTACAGATATTGGGTCCACGCTACGTATATCATTATCCACTCATTTCCCCGTATAAAAAAAGGGAGATTGTTATAACAGTGAGCTCAAAGGGAAAATCAACTTTTGCTTCAAGGCGACCTTCGATTCATTTGTAAAGAGTTCAATCCGCATAGGTATATTTTATTACTATTTGCCCCAAATTGGGCAATTATTATTCGAAATTTGGCCAGATTAGATGTATCCCAGGGCGCGTTTTTATAGGCTCTGTAGAACGGGCCTGATACTACCATGTGCCTCAATTGGGCTATAATCTGCTGCGGGTGTTCTATACCTAATGCAGTTGTCATATCAACGAGGCGATTATAGTGTCATCTGCTGCGTTTGTTTCAAAAGATGCTAAAGGTGTACTACCAACAAAAAAAACCCTGTATTGAAGTAAAAAAAACCCCGATATTCTAAAGAAGTTCAATTCTTTATTGAAAGATTTTATTTACAGTAAATCATGTCACGCTGAAAGGCATTACCGTATGCCGAAATAACTGTACCGAAATTCAGAAGAATAGTGAGAATAATGATAAAATCCGCAAAATAGTAAATGCTTAACTGATTTCAGTAAAAAACTGTACTCTAGCCAACTGAAAAAATGTGTTGTGCAACATTTATTTTTGCAGTTCAGTAAAACATTACATAAATTCTTTAAAAGACGAAGCTTCTTGCAGAAGCTTCAAAACATGTTTACAACCCTGTTGAACATGACAAACGATATTTTATTAGCAAAAATTAGCCAAGACAACAGATTTGATATTCTAAACAGACAATATTTTCTTATTCTTCAGTTTTTATTTCCTCGTCTTTATTCGAAAACCTAAGCCAAATTTTATCAAGACCTTATTTATGTAAGCCTTCCCAGTGAGCAACCCAGATAGTCAACATTCTTCTGTCTCAATTATCCAGGAAGCTATATTCTCACAAAACTTACTCGCTTACTTAAAAAAGTAAATTGTGTTTTAGGTGAGTTAGTTAGTTAGTTAAGTACATTTTATTATTCTTGAATTTAAGTTTTGTATACAGTGGACTTCTGATTGATTTCGGACTTTCTGTGTCCTTTACACATTATTGTAAATTTTTCGTTTTACACGTCATGAAAACATATCATGTGTTAGCGCTTACTGTACTTGAAGTGGTCTTCTGCAGGTAAAATTGTTTTCGAAAAAAATCCCTGGTCGTATTGATTACTTACTAATAATCAATTATATCTAAACTATTTACTACTACTATCTATTGCTATCTAATCTATTTATTTACATTAATATAAGCTATTTACTAGTCGCTGTTCTCATCCGGAGTTCAATTCTCATCCGGACTGTCCCCCCGTAGCAAGGTCTGACTATCCGGCTACGTGGTAAAAATAAGTCTAGAAAGCCTGTAGGTCCACGTAGGTCGTTTACGCCAAGCAAGAGAGACTAGTCGCCTTTCACTGGTAATGCAAGTCGATTGATACTTTTCCAATTGGAGATCTGCATATTCAATTAATGTCATAATATTAGCTCCTGTGTGAATATCGTTAGTGCTATGCCATAATGGTAGATTTGCTTTATAAATTTATTTTGAATTATTTGATATTTTTTGAGATGCTTTTTTTTATATTTAATTTTGATTTTCTGCTGATGAAACTATACAGAGAAAGTGAGACTTTATTTGCTGAGAGTATTCTACTTTCGATATTTTAAGTGAGTTGTGTTGATGCTTCTGACTGACCGATCGATTTGACCAACTGGATTGCTTTTTCCCAGTATTCTTTTTACTGATTTTACTTGAACGTTTAAAACTTTAAGTACTGATTTTCTGTCAAATTTGTTAAACTCAAAGGCATTAAACTGTAAACTGTATTTGAAAATCAGTAAAATAGCCGCAATATTACCGAATTTCATCAGAATAATTAATTGTCTGGGATTTTTTTTTAATAAAAGCATGAGTTTATGCGGCCTAGTGTGGGTAAATGAATAACTTACGGATAACATTGACCTTAAATCATTTATAAAAATTGTCTGATCAGTGTTGATGCCCACAAAAATGATGAGGTGAATAAAACAAATAAAATACAAATATATATAAATAAATAAGAATATATGAATAAGACCGTGCTACTATTTATAGTTATAGTTCAACTTGAACGTTTGAGCTTGGTGCCACTTGTGTATCTTTCTTGTACACTGGAAATTTTAAACAGTGTTTCTAAAACAAGTTTTTGCTCAACGTTTAAATTTAATGGTGCTTTTGTATGCAAAGCGATTTATTTAGAATGTTAAACAAACCTCCAACAAAGCAAGCATCTGCTTTAATATTCATTGAATTTCTTTCTCTTTTCACAGAACGTGTACTTCATTTCACAGCGTAGTAGAATCGTGTACAGTTAAAAAATACACTACTGGTCTGATTTTTAAGCTCGCAATAAGCAATACCATTAATATTATTATATTTAAGATAATATTGGTTAGTTATAGTTAGGTTCATTAGGATTAGGGGAAAAAAACATGGTGCTACAAGGCAACACAATTCATTATAAACTATAACTTATCAATTGCCTCAAAGGCAGTCAAACACATAGACGTTGAAAAGAGCTGTGCGCTGTATCTCTCGCTGTATATATTACCGCTTGTGTAATTTATACTAATTACTTGGAATTTATACTAATTGTTGAACTATTTGTTAAATGAGTGAAATTTTTAAATAAACAAAAATTATATTTAAGATGCAGTATCTAAAAAAGAATATTTTTTAATTGAAAATTTCACTCAATCAACAAATAGTTCAACAATTACCATAAATTCCACGTAATTAGTATAAATATATATCAATAGAAAGCTATGGGAAAACTTTAAACGCAATGTGTCACAACACAATGTAGCATATATTTCTTTTCATTTATATGGAGAAAAGTACCAACAACTGCTAAGTTATAGAATGTTAAATGTTACAATGTACGTAATATTCAGCGCAAACATGTTACAATAATCTTATCAATATTTAAAAATGTATATCGTTGTTGTTCATAAATAATATTTATTTATTCTTTATTTAATAAATGCTTTACTACGTTCATCACTTTATTTTGATTGGAGCATATAAAACGATTTTAACTGCTAGTAGATGTACTCCCTGGTAAATCACCCTGTCGATAGCAGAGCACAAGCGGTAATTGCGTTAGTTAAATTTCCGCAATCAATCACACACAGGTGATGAAAAATATTCAGTTGCCAGAAGGATAACAACGTTAAAATTCAATTTCTCGGCACTTACAATTCGTTGCTTCCAGCATTTACTTGCTATATGCCGATCATTACAAAATGTAAATACTTGTACTATCTTCAAGTGACAAATATACAGCAGTACAACAAACAATATATTTACAGTTATATAAGCTGCAAAATAACTCATATAAAATAAATCTAAGCATGGGGAAACAACAATTTTAAAAATTTTTTTTAACGAATGTTGGCAAGAATTTCAACAGTTTAGCTAAGTGGTCCGCAAAGTACGACTTGTGAAACGCATGCGGATTTTAAGCTATCGGTTAGTGACTATTGATTACAAATGGACTGATAAGAAGTACATCAAATGATTCCTATTTAAGATGTTCGAATCTTTGAAAATTACCAAGAATTCCTGCACCGTAGTGGAGCTTTTAAAGTCAAAAAGGTATATAATATGAATATTTAAAAAAATATCATTTCTAAGATTACGGTAAAAAATTGGTTACACAGAGAAAATATTTAGTGACGTGTTAGCTAACGGTCTAAAATTTGGAATTCAGCCTCTTAATTGAGCTTAAGTCTTGAACGTGTTTTTTTTTCTTCTTTCAAATTAAATATAATTAATTAAACGGGAAGAATTGTAAAAGAATTGAAAACATTGATTTTAAAATTACATTTATTACGAATATTAAAAGACCAAAGATGTTATATTCTGAATTCTATTCTACTTTTTTCTTTTATATGATTGTACTATATTTTGCAAAAACGGCTGACAAATCTATTTCAAATAAACTGAAACTGTTTACTTCTTCTTCTTCTTGGTTGGCACAACAACCCACGTAGGGTTAAGGCCTGCCAAACCACTAGTGTGGTTGGCTTTTTGTGACTTATTGTACCCATAGCAGAATAATCAGCCTTGCTTATGGGAGGAAGTAGGCAGTTCGAACGGGATTCGAACAACGTCGGGGCCTTATGACAGGCCTACTCCAATACCAGTCGACCACCGGGCCACCACCAAAGTATTTACTATCGAAGTAAGAAAGTACTTACTATGATATAATAATTGCATCAATTTGCAGGATTTTGTCTAGTAAATATATTTAAAAAATAGCAATGTTACAACTGAAAATCCCATCACAGTACCCAGTCTCGGTTAATGCTGTACGTTTTTCTAAGTTCACCTAAATTCACTACTGGCGTGAGGAAATTGGCTGTGAAGAATCAGCTACGCATGACTATTGGTTAAGGTCTTTTTTTTTTCACTGAATGGGAATTTCTAGGTTCTGTAACTCTATAGTTGTTTCACACGCATTGGGCTGTACGCATGTAGCGGAATGAAAACACAAAATCAATATTGCATTTGATACAACGTTTAGGGTGAACTAGACACTGTGAACCCCCTAACGCAACAGATTTTACGCTACTGCATCACAGAGATTAATTTTTAAGTTGTTCACCTTGGTAGCGGTCAAGGCGCCCTAGCGTATTCACCATACTACAAACAATCCGTCTGTGGTGTTTATGTGTGCGTACAATCCGGTTCAGTGACTAACCGGAAATTCCAGATGTAACGGGGCATTTAACGAAAATAGGAAAAGATGAGCAACAGTAAAAACACTCCGAATAACACTGAAACAATAAAATGTGTTATTTAGTTCAGTGCAAATTAAACTGATTCATTCAAAGCATGATTACACTGTGAACATATGCAATACGTTTTGGATACTATGCATTATAAATTTTGCTTATGTATACCAATAAAACTTATCGTCAGTGCTGAAGAATAAATTTAAGAACAATATTCAAAATACAGTCGATGTTTATTGGCCTTTCATCTGTTAATTATCAACTTTTACCATAGGCCGTATGAGTAAGCTTCCCTCGTTTTCACTGCTAACCCGGCGATAACGAAAGTAAACTCACCGCCAGAGAAACTGTAAACAATACAACAAATACTCACATATTCGCATACCCACACTACAATCGTGATCGTGATGCTTGGTTGTTCGTCATTCCATTCGAATTACCTTGAAGCGATTGTTTTGGGTTATACCTATGTCTACAATCAAAGTTTACAGGCAGTGCTGGATCGTCCGTTGAAATAGCAAGATCACTTATTTTTTTCGTGGTAGATAGTTGCTTTGGACGTTTTAAACAAATATTATTTTATACGCTTTTGTTGAAGAAAAGAGTTAAATATCATGCCAATTGAACATAAAAACATGCATTGGCGGATGTTTTTGTTTGTTATAGCGGCAATCAGTTGTTTCAATTTATGTGAAGCACAAAGTGACAGCAAACAGTGTGCAAAAAATAATGAATATGTAAGTATTAGTACCATATTAATCAGAAAGATCAATCAGAAGAAAGAGCTCAAGTTTTTTGTTTTTCATCACAAAAATAAGAAAAAATCCTTAAACCTTTTTGTTCTCTATATTTTACCTTCCATTATTCCGTAGTGTCTTACACATCGAGATTGTTGTTCAGGAAGTTGCTTAAGCTTCTCTTATAAATGCGTGCCAGTGCCAGCCAGTGCCTCCGTAGGATTCATAACTGTTGCGGTGAACCCTGGTCCAGTTGATACGGAAAATCGCTTCGGAGGAGATGATGGTGGTGCAAGTCTAACACAAAAAACATGTGCACTCAATGGAGAATATGTAAGTTACAGACAAGGCAAATTGCATTCAACATGTTATTTGTGTGTAAATTATTTTATGAGTTTTACAATTATACCCATAGTGTCAAACACATATGGAATGTTGTTCGGGGAATTGTTTAACTTTCTCCTACAAATGCGTTCCTCTGACTTCATCTGGTTCAACCTTGACTGTGCCGCAAGAATCAACATCACAGATCTCATCTATAAACTTTACGAATCGGATTGGCGAAGAAACTTCATCTATTTCAACAACAACACTTGCTTCTACTCCAAAATCATGTGGTGCAATTGGTGATTATGTAAGTTTATAACAGTGAACATATTCTTATGCTGAATCATATTCAAATTAAAATAATCAATTCGTTCTCTTTTCACATGATATTTATTAAATTATTTATTTATTTGGTTTATAACAAACAATCACTGTCGTGCAATTTAATATGGAAGCTTTAATCGTAGTAAAAAAAATATACATTTTTCATATAAATGTCATGCATATACATTTTTCACATCTACAGTAGTGTAGTTGTTGTTGATTAATTCGAAAATTGTTTATCTCCTGAATGTAACTAGTGTTTGACGTCTTCGGAATGCTGCTCTAAAAGTTGTTTAAGCTTTGCGTATAAGTGCGTCAACAGGTATGACCTTTCAGTTGCAGCTGATCTAAATCCACCAACATCATCGATTTCGACTTCCAATCGGTTTGGCGATACAGTAGTCGATTCTAGCACAGGAACACGCATGTGCACTTCAAACGGATTGTATGTAAGTAATAAATAATCAAAATTGTTAATTAATAATGTAATTTTACTGACTTTGATCTTTCATAATTTGTTATACATAAAGTGTTTCCACAACAAAGAATGCTGTTCCGGAGCATGCTACAAATCTATATGTTCTACAGAGATACGTATTGGTGTGCCGGAATCAGAGTTAACTCGTCCGTCGGTTGCCAATGGACCTTACGTTCCAGTAAAAAATTTAGATGATCTTATTACCCGTTTCGGGGGACAAACTTCATCGACCGAGCAAAGCGTCATTCGTAAAGAAAGGCGATGTAAAGTGATCGGTGATAGTGTAAGTAGTTCCTTATTAGCAATGATGAGTTGGACTTAGAACCGTTTTCTTATTTTTACAGTGTAATCGTCATGAAGATTGCTGCACATCAAATTGTCATTCATACAGACGGAAGTGTGTGAACTAAAGTAAGCTTCATCATACGTATCAACAAGATTATGCTTGCTAAACATCTCAAGAAGAAAAATAAAATAATAGAATGAGATTAAATCTATGCAATTAGAGAAAATTTTGATCAATTAAAGGAGATAACTATAGATACATATTGAACAACTATAAAACGTTTTCCATATTGATATAAAATAAACCGAGAGAAAACCTTAGCTGGCAGGATCTTCTTCTATTCATCCATTTTAAGACTAGTTTGAACAGGGCCGACTTTATCAGTCTTGTTATACTTATTTCAAAAAAAAAAAACACATAATAATTCTTTGCTACGGAGGATAGTAATCGATATCTGATAGGTCTTACTGGAGTCATATCGAATAGGATTGGACAACCACCCTCTTGAAATATATCATATTGTATAATGTCATCGTACCAGTCAATATTAATATTATTTTCTACCCAACTCACACAAATTTTAACCTCTATCAGGCAAAAGGACCGATCAGGGGTTAGGTTCTTCAAAAAATGTTACCGTGTTTTTTCGGCCCATCTAATGCTGTTAGCAACATTTCTGGGCTCTTTGGCAAGGGATGTGATTTTGTCGCGCTGAAGCATAGTTTCACCTTTCTGAACTCTGTGGGATCTGAAGTGGATTCTATGGCAACCGAAGTCAAATGATCAATCGGGAGTTTGTTCGTAACGTTATTCATTTGATATTCTTTTATTACGAAAGTAACATGATTTCTGACTTGTACATTTTAAAACATTCTTCCAAAATTTTCACATTATTAGATTTGCCGAAATAAATGTTGTCGAATTATTACATTTGCCGAATAATTCAAAATGATCAGGGGTAGCTAAATAATTGCCTGGCCTTCATGTTTTTATTGCCCCTTCTTTAAACGAAAACCCTTACCAAATTTTAGAACTATTGCCAAAGACCTCATTCACATGAAAAATTCGACACGTCAACAATTCCAGGAACAAAACTAGTGATGTTGAAAACAGATCTTTTTGATGAGCGGCTCAGTTCCGGATCATTCAACAAAGCGATCCGGATCATGTGATCAGATCAGTAGTTACTTAAATACCGGCATCGTCCCTTACGTCCTCCTTTGTGAAATGGTACCAAATTTGACTCGTCATTCTTCCTTGCGAAGACATCCTTTAACTTGAACCTACGATGTTATGATATTTAAAATTCTATTGAAATCCCTTCATTCGAAATCTAATTACCTCTCCTTGCGTATCACGACGTCATCTATAACTTTTGTTTCTTTTTGATTTCTTAGAAGAAGGCAAAAACTAAACTCTTACTGTTCGATACGAATTTACTGCAATACGTTTTTATAAAATACAGAATACTGATAATAAATCATCTAAATGTTACTAAAAATCACAAGATGCGTTGTGTTGACGAATGTTGACAGCTTACAAGAATAAACATGAACAGAGCCAAAATTGGAAACGACGGGCACAATTGACTGTTAAGTGAGTGAAAGAGAAAACTATAGTTTAATCGACAAGCAAACTTACTAGAGATGATGTGTAGTCGAAACCAAAACGAGGGCAGTTAGAAAATAATGGTGTACGGAAAAATGATGTTTGCTCAATTGCTCACTTTACGGATCCGAACACTTACTTCTGTTTCTCGCAAAGAGTGGTGATCCGGATCTCACAAAAACTGATTCAAGGTTCGCTTGCTCACTATGCGGATTCGGATCATTTGAACGGATCCGGGTCTGATTTCTCATCTCTAAACAAAACCGTTTACAACCACGTGGAACAAAATCCGTGGAAATCGATTGACCGGCAAACACCCGGTCCCAAGCAACTCACATAATAGACGTGCTACTGTAATTGCATAAAGAAAGTATGTCTTAAAAAGCAAGCACAGCAAGAAAAAATAAAGCGAGTTAAAGAGAGACAGAGAGATAGAGAGAGAGAGAGAGAGAGAGAGAGAGAGAGAGAGAGAATGATAAAGAAAGATATATTCTAGCGATATGTCCCCACCCAACGAACAATAAAATGTTATTCAACGTCGAATGAAGCTTCGAATCAGCAGAATTTGACTTCGAATGTTAGTAGCTTATTCAATCACGAATGGAAGTACTTATTCGAATCGCACTCGATAAAAAAAGGTTGTTGTTGTTGGAAATTGAAATTTAGAGCGCCGTCGTGCATTTTTAAGCAGT
>KB697204.1:0-30428 GCA_000349165.1 Anopheles christyi
CCGGCATTTACAGGAGCCGTCCCGTCGATCCATTATACCAAGTTGTCTGTGTTGTTTGTATCATTGTTTAATATGAGAAAACACATTGCTGATAGTGTCAGAAAAATAATTCAAATGTAGGCCTTTTGCTCAAAACTTGGTATGCAATTAAATAACCAACTTATGGTGAAATTGTCGTTTCATAGCGGTGTGGTGTGTGCGTGTGAGAATGATGCGGGTGTCATGGCAAAAACGCGTCAAACAATATGAGCAATGTTCGTTTTCAGCTGATTATTATTATTTTTTGTTTGGTTGTTTGCTACTAGTGCTGTTTGGCTGCACCACTATCAGGGGAAGTACGATGTTTGGTAGTACTAAACAACTCTTCTAACCCCAGCAAGAATGGTTGTGCAAGGGGCATGCAGTGTACCGCACACGGGAACGATAATATTGCCGAACCGTAGAGCAGGATAATAGTGCGCTGGACTGGAAAGCTATACTTTCTCCATAATTTGAGTTACCATGTGGGACGAATGTTCATTGTATCGTAGCTAGAATGGCGAGGAACGGATCAGGGACGAAGAAGTGTATGCGGTATTTTGGACCCCCGCAAGAACAACGAATTCACGAGTGCGTGGAAATCAGTGGATTGTAACGATGGTATTATTTCATTTTATGCAACATTGATTAGCACGGAAAAGGACACTACCCGGACGGGCTGTGGAACGGGCTTTTTTGGCGACACAAAACCAAACATCGGATGGACAGTAGAAAGGAATGGCGTGTGGAGGTCCTGTACTAAACGCTGCCAATAGTGGGACCATCAGAAAACGTGAAACGGTCGGTATAGTGTTGAGAAAGTAGAAAAACACATCCTGTCTGTAGTATCACCATTTAGCAATGCACCATTTATAATTGTTTTATGCTGATGCGTTAATGCATTTTGCATTTTGTTTAAAAGCAGTAGCTAGCGGCGTTATTGTTGTGGCTACTGATTTGAGTAGCGGTGTTGCTTTTGAGTGTACTACATACAGGAAGTTGCTGCGACTGAATGCATTTGATTGTGTTTATTTGCTAAAATGAAACGAAAACAGGTGCAATCAGGTTACCACGTTGCTGTGTGCAGCTGGCACTATTATTTTCGAAAACATTTAACAAGCTTCTTGTGATTTGTTTTATTGATGGAGCCGCACCGTTTTGCTAGGTTACTTGTGATAAATAAATAAAGAGGGTTTAAAACGTCTTGATTTACTGATACGTAATGGATTGCCTTTTGAATGTCCTAGAGACTTGTTGTATTGACAATTTACATAGCTATTCAATTATAATGTATGAAAATGTTGTAATGTTTAATTTAAAAATATTCACAGCTAAGATACAAGTACCGTGAACAATGTGATTAGTTTAATTGCAAACAGATTTAAGATATTCGAACCTATCGACCAGCACACATAAAATGTAGACAATATGAATATCCTAATGTGTTTGGTCCTTTTTCGTATATATTTCAGATAATATTTTATGAAGGTCATATGAGCGATGATAGCGACTGATTCACCATTCCGTCATTTGCCTACACATCCTGTTCTTGAAGGAGAAAAACGAATCTAGAAGGTACGTTAAACTCAGTAAATTTAAATCAATTAGATTTGATAAGAAAATCACTACTCTTGCCATTTACATCAGTGCTTTGTTGTCTGTAAAAAGGTGTAAAATGGTGCAAATGTTGTACAGACTGTCTAGTAAGTTGTCTAGGGTTTCATTGTAGAAATGAAGAAAAAATTAATCGAATAGCAAAACACGCTAGACATATTTCCTGCACCGAAATGAACCTCGATCGATTCTGTGAGACGATAACTATTTTGCACTGAAGCAAGATTCAACGACCTTCTGCGTTACGGGTGGAGAGGAAATTTTAAGCTGCAAATGCAAAGAAGTCAAAATACATAGCACACTATACATAAGCTACAGAGACATATGTATGGTTAGTGTCTGCCGAAGGTGTTGTGAAACCGAAGAAAATGGTACCATCACTTAGGAGTTGAAAATCTTCTCCCGGATAAACAGACAGCTTTACCCACAGTGGACAAGAAAAAAGGTGGAAATGATATCAACCTTTTTCGCTGCTTTTTCGTTGTTCGCTAAGCGTGTTTTTTTGGTGATAAACTTTTTGCCCACGTCACATGCAAAAGTTTTCTTTACGTTAATCAACCGTATCCGTACTCTCTCTCTCTCTATTGAACCGTTTAACCTCCAATTCTCTCTCTCTCTATGTCTCTCTCTCTCTCTCGTTCGCTCGGTTTGCTCCAGTGCTTCAAAAATCATTTAGAATCTCTCGCTAAAGGTGCGCTAAAGAAAGGATCCTTAGCAACGAAAGACTCTCTCCTGATATAAATATTGAGATAGTATTTTCTTAGGTAGAGCCAATGTTAGACAAGCTGTTTTTTTGCCTAAAGTACACGTGGATTTTTTTTTTGTGTTTTCGACATGACTTGCTTTTTCAGGATAAACAACGTCTAAAGAATGAAATGTTATTTCCTATGTTTGCAAAACTTATCAATGCACTCAAGCACAGTGCATTCTTACTGCAGAATTAAAAGTATATACCATTAGCACTTGTAAGATTAACAAAACCATACCAGTAGCAATGCACTTATTGTCTTGTTGCACATAAAGCACAGCTGGAACAAAAATGGTGAAGAATGCTACTTGTTCTCTCCAGACAGTAGGAGTAACTAAAGAAACGTACTCTCGCCGTTCAGCATTGTACCGGCAAGGGGTAACAACACCATCGATCCTGTGCGCATTTCAGCTGTGCAGATTCCGCTTTAGCGCCAGCGACTGGCTGCATGCAATCTGAAGAACGAACGGAACGCCAGGAACAGAGAAGCACCGTCTCTTTGGTACGGTGGCAATGACGTCGTCTGGGACTGGAGAAGCTCTTCCGCTATTATTGTTATTAGTATTTTTTCCCGTATACGAACAGATCGCATGCACACCGAAAAAACGACCGACGATGATGACGGCGGTGAACGAAGCGGATGATACTGATGGCAATGTTGACGTTGGCCAGCATGGCGGGATGGGCTGGTGAAACTTTGAGAAGAACACATGGCTGGGCGGTTTGGGTAGGAATGCTCCGATGCCACTTGGTAGGTACCAGCAGCAACACAGTCGACAGTATCCTTGAATCCAACACGAACCTTGTTCGCGAAAGCAGTGTTTTGCATCGCTTTCGGTAGTGGAGAGTAAAAGACTGAAACGGTCATTTTTTGTGCACGATCATTAGGATACCTTGGCAGAAGTGTAGTATCAACGCAATTCCTTTCCGTCTAGTGTGTTGTGTTTCACTGTTTAAAATATCGTGTCGATTTTTTATTGCTTACCGAAACAATGGCTCATCTTACGGCAAAGACAACCGGGGTGGTTAAAAACATTAACGAATCAATTCAACCTCGCGTCAGCCACGTGTTCGATAAGCGTTCCTCCTTTCGAGCATCATTGCATGGACGCTCAACGGCTACGAGCACGTTCTACGCGGGACATCAACTCTTTCATCACTCGAAGCGTTTTATCAACGATGCTTCGTTGCTGTGCAATGAAATAAAGCGTGTTGAACAGCTTCAAACTTTGTTGCTGTATTTGCAGCGGGAGCATCAGCAACAACAGCAACTGCAACAACCGCCTGCATTAATGTCGCGCTCGTTGCGGTCAGTGCTGCATTCAACGAGCCGAAACGGAACCGGTGCGATGACATGGCAACAGTACCAGTCCGGTTCAGTGTCTACTGTTAGAAGTGCTGATCGATCGATCATCCATCAGGATCCAAAATATCAGTGGTTAAGTAAACATAACCAATTGCCCAACTATAACGGCCACTGGATCGGTCACTTAGATCGTTTGCATCTCGAAGAGCAGCAATGCTTGATGGACACTATCCAGGCTCAGCTTTTGTACAATTGGTATCAAATATGGGAAACAAATGATCGTCAGGGTGATCGTTGGTGGAACAATCGTACTGATACGCATTCCACTGGACAAGCTTCGACTTCTAGTGCTCTGCAGAATGCTCTTTTCTATGCATTCTATCGCTTGCTTTGCAATGCCGGCAATGATCGAAACTTTCATCCATTCGTTTATTTCAATCAAGCGAATGGAAATAAACAGCCATACGCGAGAGCACAGTCCACATCGCGTCATAATCAATATCGCGCAGACAAATTATCGCCCGCTACATCGGTATTGTCACACACTAAACAAACAGGAACTACGCTGTCAGAATCGATCAACAAGACAAATTGTGTGAGGTCGTCGATTGGCAACAACAATCCTTTAACGCCGTTCTTGTTTGTCTACGTGCCGTTGCTAATACCGTTGTCTGCCCCTCAGCAGCTACCTTGTACTGTAAACCACACCGTGAGATCAGGACCACCAGTACTGCCACGGTCTGCAGCAAGGCTGACACCGTCAACAAGCTCCATAGATGCCATCATTAATGACAGGTTAGTGCAGCGTTTCGTTTATTCGCCAATGTTCAAACGGCAATTAAAACTCGTTTGAGATTTGCGGTTGCATGGGTTGGAGCAAACTTAACCGTGGGGTTTCGATTGATTCGCGGTTTGAATGTATGCCATACGATTTGATAATGGTAGATTTTTGTTAAATCTATAAAATGTTTGTTTGATTGCGGTTTCTGGATGCAGTTGTTTTGATCAGTACACATCTTAATTTAGGTTCATCTAAATAGAGAAACATCTTTGTATACTTCTTTAGAGCAGCACGATAATACGTACATCGTATGCTGTTATCAATATGTTCTATCCGCTCCTTTTTGGATCATATTTGTTTGGCAACACTTAGCGTCACATTGGTGCATTACGAAGTTTTCCCTTTGTTGTCTGCGATACGGTCCGAAACAAATGGGAAGGAAAACCGCGGGCATGTCTGCTTACACAAACTCACGTACACACTCACACACACACACACACACACACACACACACACACACACACACACATCTACACCCGTGGCGTAGGGGTTGATGAGCGATAGCATGTAATTTTACTTGCATATGTGAGACGGAACATACGCAAATGGTCCTTCACGTGATGTGAAAGAGAAAGAGAGAGAAAGAGCCTGCTGGACTGTTAGGAGATTATGAGAGCTGCGTCTGTGCAAAAATAGAAACCACGTGTTTTCAGTCGCTATGTATTCATTCGATCGATTTTCCACGACACCTGCGACTGCTGCATGAGGGTCGAAGCACTTCGGTAGAAGAATTCGTTTACTACTTTCAATAAAAAAAGAGAGTGAGAGAGATATAAGAGAGAGAGAGAGCGAGAACTAGGAAATCATGAGGTTTAGATTATTTTACAATTTTTGATTGTTTTAGGGGTTGAATAAGTGTTTATGAAATTCTAAATTCGTAAACAGTAAAACATAAATGCAATTGTACAACTATGTTTAAATTTATTAATATCTCTCTTGAAAACCGTACGAAATTGTGCAAGTGTAAGTTCATCGAAGTTCAATCAAAACAGCTTTTTCGCGCAAGCGTAGATTCTACGAATATTTGGTTGGTGTTTCATGATTTGAGAGATGTAGTTTGGGACGTTGGTTTTCTCATAAGCGTGCGAGAATTTAGCCGGGAGAGTATAGTCTTGATATAGAATGTGTAGTTTTGTTGTTAAGATTTTTCTTACAGTTTAATTTAATGTATCGATAATTGTCAAGCGGCTTGTCATCCAAAGTCAGCATCACGATGCTGAAATAAAGCAAATATTTCAACAACTCGTCAACCAAACCACACAAAACTAAATGCGAGGGGTGTTTTATAGAAGAAATGCATTTCTAATTAAATGCAGTCGTATGCTGTTCATATTAGTAAAAAACTTTTTTGGTAACTTTGCTTCTTGATTAGCAAATTCAAGTGCAGAAAACATAGGCGATTGTGGCTTGGCGTGTATCTATTGCATCTATTGATATTTCGTCGCTGTCGTTGCACATGGTACACACACGAAAGGAACAAGGTGTGAGCTGTTCATAAAAATCGATGATCTGCATCATCGCATTTTAACAGTGATTGAATTTCAATTAGAATGCGGTACCGCTCGTTGCAGCATTGCAAAGGGAGTAACAAACCCTCATCCAGTCCAGATCTCCAGTTGACTGCATACGAGATGAGAGGGGATTTGGATAGTGAGAGTGCTTTAACAGATCAATGCCGAAAGTATTCATCGAACTGCATCGGAATGATTTGTAACTGAAATGGGTCATGGATTAAAAACCCACCCAGTAAACTCATCTTCAACTGGAACACTATAAGTGCTTTGTGGGATGCCGATCCTAATGGGTGTGATCCTGAACTGTAGCTATTTCCTGGAAATAACTGACCTATCCAACAATCGATGATCTTGTCGGAGTCATTTCATTGATATCTAATATAAGCAATAAAAATGCACGCTAACGAACGTAGCAAAAACTTAAAATTATCGTTTGCAACGTGAGAAATCTTCGTCGCATTGATCGTGCTTATGATCAGGTCATCATCATCAACTAGATAAGATAAAACACATAAACATGCTCGTACCATCACTAGTGCTCAATTCTGCAATATGACCATGAATTCGGCAGATGACTGATGCAGTAATGAGGAACTACCCTGTACGCAAGAGAAACAAGACAGGTGGCGGTGGATAGGAGCTACATTTTTGCATGATCACCGCGTGTCGCACTACCAGCTTGTGGAGGTCGCTTAAACATACGTCTGCGTGTGTGCAGAGTTTGAATGGCCATGTGGTCAGCAAGTTATTATGCAACTTAATGTAGATGACGATGCGTTTATGCACCTATTGGTGGAGGAAGCTACAACAGGTGATGCGATGTGAAAAATGCGAACGGTAGTCATGTACGAAATTACCTCCAAGCACAACGAGCGGAAATACAGACGTAATATGATCAAGTTACCAAGGTTGATTGTCAGTAGAATTCTATGGCTGCATAATCCGTATGCTTTGAATGTTTGAAATGGACAGCATTTTAAATTGTTGGATAGCTATGATTGAATGATAAAAAGCGTAAAAATAAGCTCTCGTAATATGACAAATAGTATATTTTATCAATGAACTAACCGGTTCATGCATCATTGGTATGATGGTGCTCTAGTTATCTTTTTTACCCGTATGTTGTTGGATAAGCTACCAAATATCGAGACTCTTCTAAAAGCGAATGATTTGTCCTCTGTGACTTGAAATATTTGATAGAACAAGGACATTTATGTACCTCTTTAAGAGTAAATCTAGGCTATACATTCCAACTACTATACTCGGTTATTATTAAACCTGCATTTGGGTAAAATTATTTGCAATTTTCATTTTCACAAAACTTTATCATAAATTTTGGGTTAAATATTTATATATTGTAGAGTGAGTTCAATTGTTTGACATTTTCCTTCATTCAGAATACTTTCTTATACTTCTGAATGTAAGCTGCAACCAATCCTGCTATCCATGGATTGTAGTTTATCCCATGTAATGTCGTGTTTTGGTAGACACCATGCGTACTTCTTAGATTTGCAACTCGTAATGATAATGATAATGACCGGGTTTGCCCAGAACCCCGTGTCATCCCGTGCTCTCCTAGTTTCACCATCTACGGGCAAAGAAATCTCACGAAGCGCCATCCGTGACCGTAACTTCCGCGAGAATCTCAACAATAAGTGGCTCACGCGCCACCGATGCTCATTTCCCATGGCGAACGGTCGCAGAGTTACCTGTAGATATGAAGCTGATAGTGGAGCAGCAATAGAAGCTTCTACTACTCTGCAACACTCAGACACGCGGGTGACGGAGTGGGTCCTGCAAGCGGTACTAGCACCAAATGCCCAACAGCAACGGTGGAAAACGAACGGTTTTTCGTCTATTGAAATGAAAATTGTGTGAGTTTTCCAGCCCATGGGCCCTTTCAATGCCAGCCAATTGAGATGAGATCGTTTGCAGAGTCGAAGAAAATAAGCCCCTTCTGACAGACCGGGAGGCAGTCGGTGGATGGGTTAGTACATTCAGGGCATAAGAAAAGAATTTTCTTCTCGCTCCGGTGACTTTCTCTCAAGGGTCGTTGGTGAGGGTGGTTAGCCTCGGAATTCAGTCATGGGATGAATATTGCGCTAGAGACGTGTCCACGGATTGATCTAGCCTTTTTTTTTTGCCTTGCTGTCATCATTTCTTAACTGACCCAACCACCCACTCCATCCGGGAATGCCGGTTGAGTAAGTGTCTGAAAATCGTTCTACGCCGGTAGTTTAATGGTTGATTGTCAAATCGAAATTAAACGCACAAAAAGACCCGTTGGACGTTCCGGACAGTTACAGGTCAGCTGAAATAAAACATGTAATATATTACCATTCAGATTTGAAAAAGGCTCCATTGGCTAAGTCGAATTATATGTTGGAGGGTCTTGGATTCATTACCAATATACCATGAACTAAAAGGTGACATTTTTTGTGTTCAACAAAAACCTTCCTTTTTCCGATTTAGGAACATTCTATGCGCCATCCAGTTAACTTTAGCTCTTGATATCAGCCAGGCAAATGGAGATTGTTGTCTGTCAGGCGTTGATAATGTCACCTCCACTGTAGTGAACGGATTTATTTGGGCTCCGGTTATTTTTTGCTTCTGATGGCAATTCCGGTCTAACTGGTTGTTCAACATTGAGATCGCATTGAACCTTTCCGATTATCGATTTGTCGATGCTGAGCCTATTGCTTAACCATTCACTAATGCGGTTTGTACTGGCAAGGAAATCGCACGTATCCGTCACTATTTTTACCGGACTGTTTTTATGCCCAAAGCGATTTAATGTCCCTATCATAGAAGTGATTTGTTTCCTAAGGTTGTACTTAACAACGTCGCGAAGAAAATCTAAGAAAAAAGCTCCATCGTAGCAATAAAAATACAAAAATAAGTTATGTATAAGTGCTATTCTGCTGTTCAAATGTTTACGATTGATTGGTTATGTTGCACAAATAAAATATTTTCCTTCTTATTTACTATCTTATTTACTACTATAGTAGATCGTTTCACTGAAAAGAAAATGAGAAAAAGTTAAACCAAGAAGCCAAAAAATAGGTCTGTTGTTTTATCTTCATCTCAGATTACTTACCGCTAACCGGTTGCAAACAAGAAGCAGTGAATTATATCAATCGATTACTTATTACTCGAAGCTTTATCTTTACAACTATGTTGGAGTAGTTTTTTGAAGATTATCATATAATTATTACATTATTTATTACTGCTGGAGTAACGAAAATGGCTTTCCTTTTTTTTGGGAAACACTTTTTTAGATTCGAAGATCGGTTTACAAACATGCTCGAATAGGCCGGTCTTTACAAATTTCTAACCAGTGAAGAAAATGGGACCATTCCCAATCTGCCTGACAACGCAGTTGTCGAATGTTAAAAAAAAATGCACCGAACCAGAACTCTACTTTGTTTTGTTTCCGAAACCAACAATAGAGGAGAGACGTGCAATAAGCTAAAACAATTTCCAAACCCTACACTCTTGCTCTCTTTCCTATTCAACTGTCTTAAAGTTAAAAAAACAGGATTGGTGAAGAACCGGGAAGCATCATCTATAAATACTAGAGCAACAGTTTACAAGGGACTGGTTGTGCAGGTGGGTGCATGATATGGGCAAGAACGTTTGTAACTGCACTGAAATGGGGTTGAGCTGAAAATTCCCACAGTTAAAGATTTACTCCCACAGTTCAACGCCCAATCAACCCCGCTGCAGGTTAGCCACGCGCAACGCTTTCGGGGCGATCATATTTTCAGATCCTCACTCGGAAGACGCACCAGCTCTCAAGATTTGCACAAGAAACAGTTAGAATTCCACGATTTCCATCAAGCAAAGGGAGCATTGTATCAGTATTTGAGCTTGTGGGGCATGAATGAAGTAAGCGTAGAGTGATGCATTCAGATGTGCCATGTGACCCGTTGATCTTCCGGTTAAGGTCGATGGCACCCTTGGGATTACTTCATCAACGAGTGTTCATCAACGAAAAGTTTTCGTTGGAAAGGTCCATAATTTTTCTCGATACCATGTAGCTTTTTATTTGTGAGCGTTGCACTTCAGTATATTTTGAATTGAATTTTGAAATGATTTGTATTAAGTTTGAGTTAAGGGAATATTTCTTGTGCTTAAGTTTTACCGGAATCTTTGTACTTTGTAAAGGGGAAAAAATATACCTTCTGACCTTCTTCAATTTTAAATCCTAACCGTCTAGCGCTACGAGAATTATCCAGTATATGTGCTTCACGGCGAATGGTGCTCCTTTTGCTAAAAATAAATTGCCCAACACATCCATGCGGTGTAGCAGCACCGCATCGATTGAAGGTCAATGTTATGAAAACATGCGCTCAGTATCAAAAAATGTCGTTAAACCAAAGTAACCTTCAACGGCTGTCGGCAATGGTAAGAGCTTCATCGTAAGCACTCGGCTCGCAGTTGCGATCGAAATCGACGATTGGCCAACATAAGGAAGAAGAAACGGAAGGCTCTTCCACTTCTACCAAAACGATTGAAGCATTGCTTCGCTCAGTCCACTTTGCTACACTCTGTGCCTTAAGACACAGTTCCGTCTGAGTCGTGCGTTCATTTACTCAACAAAATATAATCACGCATAGTATGGGATAGGCCAGTAGGAAGGCATCCAAATTTAAGAGCAGGCTTTGACTTCTGAGCACAGTGAGCCATATAATTCGATGTTGTGGCAGAGATGCCACACCACCAAGCTCAGAGAGATGATCGTCACGATGCTGTGAAGCAAAATTAGATCCAATGATCTATAGATCGATCGCGTTGGTTACGGGCCTCTGTAGCTGATTGCCGACTACGTTGAGGCATGGGGCCAAAGGGTACACCCCACTCGATGTGTACCACTTAATGAAGCCTCCACTCGAAGGTCATTGCCTTTCTCCAGCCTGTTGAACTTCGTCGTGGCTCTTGGTACCCCGTACGTCTCAACCCCACACGTAGGAAGTCTGTTGAACCGTTACATATCCGTTCACCACCACGAAGCAGTCACACTGTGAGTGTATTTAAAAGCGTGGAAATTTTCGTGTCACCAATAGGTTTGAGCTTCTCCAGCTCTCATGCTGCATTAATGACATAATGCCACCACTGCTATGTGTTCACCCAGCCGTTAGCCCACGGTGCGAACGCTGACGTCACGGAAACTAAATAGACCCCCGGACCCCGTCCTCTATGAAGGCGGCTAATGCTATATGTATTTCAAGGTTACAAGGTTGCCAGTGAACCGATCGGCATCCCTTCCTCTTCTTGTGAACTGTGGCGGAAAGACACAAAGGAAGCTGCATGAGGTTGAAGTTGTGGTGTGTTCGAGTTAAGGTAAACCTCGCAGCTACTGGGCCTCCACAAGGCGACGAAGACACACGAAGCAGTTCAGTAGACATGACAAAGGAAACCTGTTCTAGTGGTACGATCCATGGTTACTTCTCGGTAGTAAACAGCACACACGGCTATTATCAATAGCAACACATGCCGCGCATACCCGTGCGAAATTATGACCACGCGCAGTAAGATCGCACTCAGGATAGCGATACTGAAGTACATTAACCGACAACGGCTACGGGCGAGTGCCTTGTGAACGTGACTCGGTGTCTTGATCGGCCCGGTCTGCATCGGAGGCTATCGAGGGCCATGACGGCAGCTCTATGTGTTTGGTATTACATTTTATTTCCAATGTCCTTCCGAATGGCCGTGTTTAGATTTGATGAATAGGACCTCAAAAAGCTCACTAGCGCACACACTACCGACGTGTGAATGTGGCAAACAGTAGTGCGCTATAATATTGGTCTTTTACACCCCACCCATCGGTTCATTGGATCGGTGGGCGCGGCTCGACACGTGGACAACAGTTGGCGTAGTGGTATGTACCGCAGCAAAACAGTTGTGGTGGAGGTGTGGCGCATTAGTGACTTGACCGTCGCCACTCGTACCATGGTTCTAATTAGAACGCACCCACCTTTTCTGCACAATCAATCACATAAAGTTTCCATTTCGTAAAAGAACAAGAAAAGGTTCGATGCATATGAAGTTATGGAAAGGACAATTTACTTTTGAAAAATAGACTGTTTTCGCTGGTAAAGCTGCACCCAGGGAAAACGACGCACAAGGATACATTAACATTATGACTATCACACCCTCCTTTTGAAAGAGAGTTGAGCCTTACATATTCGTCTAAAAAGTATTATTATTAGCTGCTGATATAATTTGATTAGGTAATTAGTCAACTACAAGGAAATATTTGATTTTTGTGACAGCGCTATCTCAATGTTACATGTACTTTTCGAATAATATAAGTTATACACTGAATCCATCCTTTTACATAGTAAAACCAATGGATGAACAGCCAGTACAACTATGGAAAAGCAACCTGAGCGAGAAACTGTATTAGCGCACCACGTTTGAAAGCTTTAAAATTAATTTACAAAATTTTGTTCATGCTGTACCTTTGCATTTATAATGCTCTTTACACTCGGCAACTTTGTAGCCCTGAACCCAGATAACCCCGGCTTCCGTTCATTTCCACGGATCAAGAATCTTCTGCTCTCAAGGCAGCGTTCAAGAGCAGTTCCATTTCCAAGGTTTGATCGCTATGGCGCCAAGAACCGTGAACGGTTCGTTTCCGACTGGCCACGTGGATGAAGCTTCCGTTCATTTTCCAGGCCCAGCCATTTCCTGGCGACCGGCGAAGTGATGAAGCTAAAAGCCGAAACGAAATGTTTCTATGCTTCATCTCCCACCGATGCTTTTTCGGGCGAGAGGAATAGTTTTAATTAAGAAACCAGCCGAAACCAAAACTGCGACAAACTCGTGAAAACAAACAAAAGGCTTACCAGCAAGGTAGGTGCTGAAATATTTGTACAAATTTGATTGCCCTCCACGAGTCTGAGATGGCCATCCTTATGGCTGCATTTGTTGGACTTATTCTTTTTTTTTTGTCTTAATGTTCAGAGAAAGTCGCCTCAAGCCTCAGTACGTGTCATTGTGCAGAGCACTCAAAAACAACCAAAAAAACGTCCGAATAGTACATTGACATCTAACAAAACGTTTAGCATCAAATCAAAAAACGGTCGTTGAATCAAAGCCAAATGATGCGTGCAATTTGCCTTCTGGTGGGGGCAGAAAGGCTTCCGCTAACCGAACTTCCACAAATAGAGACAGGACGGCTAGCAACAGCCGCTACCAACCGACGTCGGAGGCTGCTGTTACCCTTCGACGAATCTCCGTCGACGAATAGAGATCGAGCCAACGGGAAGGATTTTATGCTGTTTTTTTTTTCTTCAAAAGTTCAAGGTCTACCGTTCATTCGCCGCCAGGTAAACTGCGTCGAGCAAGCTACCGAACCGAGGATGTTGATCGTAACGACGGAGACACAAGCCTGCCCGCGGTTTCCTACACGATCACGCAATTTTTGCTCATGTGTGTGGGTCAGTCCAAAAGCTTTTGCAAAGCGCGGATCGGTGCGTGGATACGCACACACATCGCATTGAAACATCTTGTTCTCGTTTTGTTCTCCACTTCATGTTCATTGCCGTTGTCGTAGTCGTTGCCGTCATCGTGGCTGCGTTGAGAGCCATTCAACCTCCATTCTCTTCTGCTACTTCTAAGAAGGTTTCGCCTATCACAGTCGTCGGCGTCATCGTCGCACTAGTCCACTTGTCCACTGAACTGTAGCGGTCGAAGGAATCAAATTTTCCCACGGCTATCAACGTAAACGGTGCGTGCGATGAGTAACGCGTTCTGAGGCAACAGTTCCAAAACAAATGTTGGATATTGGAAGGGAAAATGCAAGGAAGGCGGAAAAGAAGGAAACAGCATTTACCCTACTGGAGTCACTAGAGCCCAAAACTGGAGGAGGCAGCAGCGACCACGTGTGACGGATGGTAAGACGCGCTTCTGCAACAATGACGGAACGCAACCACACCGTTTAATTGTCCGTGACTGACAATGAAGGACGGGGGCAGAACTGAGCCGAAGCTAGTGCCACCACCCAACGGCACTGGTTACTAGGTCTGTGTAAACGGGAGTCAATATTTGCTCAATTTCAATGTCTCTCTTTGATATGTAATAACATGAGAGCGAAACACGAAATCAAGAAAATCGTACAATTATGCATTGCTTGTAGACTTCAGCCGAATTTATCGATAAAACAGATTTATTGCTCATGTATAACGGGCAGGTTTTCGTTTTGTTCAATGAAATCGATTTACTTCATTTCAATTCGATCGCAATTGTCTTGTTAGTTATGAAATTATTCCTAGTTATGTGATATTATGAAGCTTCGTTTGAGTAAATCTGCAAATACACAGTATACTCAAAAGGTTAGACAACTACATGGCAACACATGTTTATTTTGTAATTATCATCCATGGAAATCTGAAGCACCTTTTGGTGATGATAACGTTCAAGGCAACATCAAGGCATGTATGTTGTTCCGTGTGCAATACTAGCACAGAGGAGACAAAAAGTGTCACTTCATTGGCCGGGACTAATCGGTCGGTGTGCATACAAACTGTTGGCGGCAAGCGTAAAATGCACTTCCATTCAATTATCCAATCAAATGGCTGGTACAAATGGTTGTGTTACGGTCCGCTGGAGTGCACGGAGGCTGCCCGAGAGTAACAACGGCAGCGCTGGTAGGTTGGTAGGGTTTTTTTCGAGGGGCGGAAATGGCAAAAATGGTATGAAACACTTCACTCGACGGCGGTAGTGACTGGTGTGACACTGCAAACGTGCACACACCAAGTGCACTTCGCGCCAATACACGTTATGCAATCTTTTGTACATTGACCTCCTTAATTCTGTTACTCGCAGACTCCCGTGCCTCAGCACCCCTTACGCTCGCACAGGCCGTTTCGATCCGTCGATAGCTGCCCCTCCCCCGGTTTGCACATTCGAGTTTATGCACATCGTACCGCTGCACTTGCCTCGACCATCGGTGTTTTGCCCCACAAGCGGCGAATCAGTGGACATAACCTTTGCCGTTCAACCTCGACTGTAGTTTGCGTCTCTCCAGCACCACTCGCTGTAATGCTTCTTGTGTTGTGCTACATAGTTTATCTGCATGTTTTATCTAATCGACGAATTGTACTCACGGCGACACGCTGTCCCTGAGTTGCGTTTACTCGCATGTGAGCTTTCGGAAATGGTTCCGCAAAAATACCTGAACGGTTCTATTCCCGTTGTTTTTTTTTTGTTTCAGGTTTTTTCACGTGTTTTTCACGACAATATATTTGCTGAGTTGCGTTGTGAGTGGAGAATGAATTTTCTCGTCCGTCTTGCATGATTCCCCAAGAAACATATATTGTTACGTCCGCATTTGAATAGCGCGTTTAAAACAAAAAGCTGCAAATGGCACCGCGTGAAGTAGAGCTCACCTTGACAGTTTCGACAAAACCCTAACCCATTCTGTTAGCCATGACGAATTGAATGTTGGTTGATGTTGTTATTTTTTTTTTTTTAAACCAAAGTTGCACAAAACAATCCACCCACTTAGAGCTTAATGACCAAAATCGGACACTACGCACCTACTTCAGTGTCACAAAGACCGAGGAATACGAGAGAAAAAAGAAACAGCATTCAACAGCTAGTTAGTCCATTGCGAAACAAAGCGAGTCGAGCGGTTTTAATAAAATATTCATCTAAACTAAACATCGCATTGGGATGATTCAAGGGGGTAGAACACAATTTATCAACCGGAATCGCCGGTATAGTACAAAGGTGGCCGATTGCTAGAAGACAGACCGAAACTAGCCACGATCAATGACGGCATCTTGGGCGACTGACATTATTTCGACGGCTGGCGCTAATTTGGACTCCCTTCAACCCACAAACATGTTCACCAGATTCGACCTTTTGATTTGATTCGAAAAGATGCTCACCTAATATTGTTTATAGTGTAACGTTTTCAGTTTTGAAAACATGTTTTGGTTTCAATATTCAATAGGAGCATTAACCAAAAAACAGCAGTAAATCGTCTCATTAGACACTGTCATTATTTCGACCGCCAAAGCATGCCATGGAAAGACTGCCATATCTATCAAAAGATCTCGTTACTTCTTTTAAGATGCTTCCATGGATTTCTATGTTGCAACATCGGATATCCTACTTCCCTGGCAGCGTGCAAAAACTTATGGTGAATTGTTTTTGTTTTAAACCCCGCACCACCATGTTGCATACCAGCATTACCCTGGCTTGAAGATTGTTAGTGGGGATTGCTTTGAGATGTTACAAAAGCGACAAGTTGATCGACAGGCAATAGAATGGTACGGTATAGAACGGCAGTTACGAACGTCTTATGCAACGTCTTGCTCGACCTTAAACTTTAATGAATTTATTAGAACTGGTAGAGGTGTAGATCCGTCCGCCCGTCCGCATCACCACTCGATTACCGAAGGAAGTTATGGCGAGCCGTCGAGTAGGACAGTTAAGCTAGGTTCTAGGAGTAGAGCATGCCAGAACTCACCAAAAAGCCTGGAAGCGATGAATTTTGTTTTGCTAAAGTGCCTTTCGCACTGTTCCTAAAACAAAGTGAAGCAAACATTCTATTAGTTTCGATTGTCTTAAGATTCGATTTCTTACTCAGTGCAAACGTAAAACATTGCCAGCTTAAAGCTAGCTATAGCCCCCGGTTAGGTCCGGACCTGGTTGAGTAATCATTAAATTACTGCTAATCAACAATCAGCCGTAGAACGATCATTCGAAGCAATGCCAATAATGTTCTGCTACAGTATCTTGTGCCTAGGTAAAGGTGGAAGATGCCCAGCAGAGTTTAATAGCTGTATGGAGCACGGATGAGAATCAATCATACACCCGAAACCGTCAACTGGTAGAAGATTACGCTGTCCCGGTTAACGGAGTTAACGGAGTGATGCTGCTCTTTAAGATTGGACTTGAGCAATTCTGCACAATTCATTATAAATCATATCAACGACGATTGTCTCGCTCTTTCTTTCACATGATGGCTTAGAGATGGTGTATATTGCCTCCAGTATTGCTTATAGCATTGGCAGTCCGGTCTTCCAAAGTGCAATTTCCGAAGGCCTTCTGATCAATGCAACTGCTAGACAGTTACTGGGTATAAATGGCAAATCAATGCATCTTTTCAAGTTAACGGAACCATGTGACCGGATTGTAGACCTGTCGCAGAAGTCTTAATGAAGGCATAACATGCGCAAATGGTTAGGTTTGTTAAAGGAAATTATTCACTTCGAATTCCGCTGCTGTTTGTTTGGTGTAGTGTTTTATTAATATGTTTTTAAGAGCTGCAATCGATGCTAAAGCTATCAAATTTATAGTTTAGTTGAACTTCATAAAAATGCAAAAAATCCTTAGCTTTTGAATATTTTGTGTTGCAATTTAAATCGTTTAAACTACGAATTTGTTTGTACGTGAGCGTATGTGTACGTTGGCGTTATAATTTGTGAAACATTTCGTTGGGTACCATATTAATCCACGGTCAAACTAAACTCGGTATTCTTTGAGCAGCTGTGTGTCCACATGCCGTGCAGCTGGACGCATATTTCTCCACAGGAATTTTCATTGATCAGACAACAATTTTCTGATCCCGTGAGTAAAAAGGTCAAACCACTCGTTTCACTTCAACTCTTGTTCGACGCGAAGCAGAGACTAAGCGTTGGGCAGCGAGAAGGGCTGCCCTTGTGCTTTGTTTCTGATTTGCGCGCGAATGACCACGCACTCGGAATTTCGTATCAAACTATAAAAGCAAAACATTCAAAGTAGAGCTCCGTTTCGCTTCAAACCCAAAAACAAATCCCGAACAACAACAGTCCGCCACTCCGCCAACCTGAGCAGCAGACACCTGGGCAGTCTGCTGCTTACAAGTGTGGCAAAGGAAAATCTTACAGGGAAATGCGATCGACCTCGACACGCCTGTGTTCAAATCAACCTTTCCATGGCCATTCTTGCGTGGTCAGTGTGGCGAAAATTGCGTTCCATTCGGATGCCGATGCAAAAGGAGGCGCTCGAATAAGCGACAGGAAAACAATCTTCCAACCGCCTAGAAAGTCGTGTCATCTTCTCCGTCATCCTCGGACTGCTCCGTTTGCTTAAATGTGCACTTGTAGAATCTTTTCACGTGCACTGGTAGAGAGTAAAATCAGTCTCGCGTCGAATAAATAAGGGGAGGAGGCTTGGTTTGGTTTGGTTTGGTGCACCCCGTTTCCATGGATCAGGGCATCCCAGGCCGAGGTTCAGAATATGATTTGACGCAATACGAGGGAATTCGGTTTCCGAGGCAAAGCGCCATCCAAGCGGCGTCTTCCTCGCCAGCCAGTACCTCCACCAAGTACCATCACTGCCGACAACGCATCGTCGATTCTCCCACGTTTCCACTCGGATACGCATCATTCACTCTTTTGTTGTTATGCTCTCCCAAACAATCCATGGCCGTTCCGTTTGGTTCCGTGTCTTGATTTCTCGATCTTATGTTAGTTCCAGCATAGCGATGTAACCTTCCACTTTTGCATCCCTTCTGTCGTGTTCCGTAAACGGCTGTGCTGTCTATCTACTTTCTACTCTAAAGTGTGACTTCCTGACTTCGTCCTGATTATCGTGATTGCTCCCGTTGCGGATCAATAAAAGATGCAGCTGGATCCGCTTGATCCTCTTTCACAGAAATGACAGTACATACACACACTAACATCGTTTGTTTCTCATTTTCTTTCTTTATAGGTAAGTCCGAGAGAGCATACATCTCCAGCATTTGGGTATGTAATACGAGCATGTGTGAGTGTCAAGGATCGAACCGTTTGAGAATAACCATGTGTATAACCAAAAAAAAGGTTTCCAGCAGTTTTAAGTGTTGTCTGACGCTTTTTTTAATTCTTTCTACCGTGAATCCTGCACAGTGGGAGGATGCACTCGTGCAGGTGCTGCACAACAAATCTTCCCACGGTTCATTGGGATGTACGAGATATAAAAAAATGGATTTAAGGATGCAGGTTTTTTATGCTGCGTTCAAAAAATAATACATCTTTATTCGTTTTATGTTTAAAACTTCGAAACTACAATTCATATATCTGTTTTTTTGTAAGAATACTTTGGTACAAAAATGCAACAAAACATTTTTTCTGGTATATTACCTTGACCGTTTTCCTGCAAATCCTTGATAATATAATTACCTTTTCACTATGATACGCCAGAAGCTCAAAGGCTTCGAAATGGTAAACTTTTAGCACCCCAAACACGGTGCGGCTACACACTCGTCCTTGTGGGTACGTATAATCAACATAACGGACCCGTTGCGACGCCGTCCTGTGTATCCAACTCTTCAAAAGCATGTTTTAGAGCCCTTCTGTGCTTGTCCTTGCTTTGTCGTTCGAGGCCAAACGAACCTTCTACGAACTTTGGTGCAAGGATTTATCGGTTCAGTTTTACGGCAGACAACATGGACCAATGGTTCGTGTTTTCGTGAAGTAATGTTGTTTCTTGCGATATATATTAATTATAACCAAAATACTGTTCCATATCCAAACTAGAGCTTAATTTAATTGTAGGAATGATTTTCCTTAATATTATTTCATTCTCAGTGCATTTTAGTACATCTGTTAATGCAAGAAGGAGGGTAATAGAAGATATGGAAGAAATATGTTCTTTAAAATATTTTTGTTTGCATGTGATACATAATAATTTGGCTGTGACAGATTGGAAGTAAAAAACCCTTCTTATTTTGTTTTTCAATATCTAAAATTGAATAAGCGTTTTACTGCCTTCGATTCACAACAATCGACTTTTTCCTGTATCATTGGGGACTTTGTAATGACATTTACCTTTTTTTTTCTCCATTGACATTTGTCTTGCTAAGCTTTTTTAAAGATCGAACTTCTGTGCTGGATTTTGAAAACATATCTCTCTGCTCGTTACGTTTTTCACTTCGGTTTTGATATCGTTGCCCTATTTCCACGTCGTCATGCTCATTTTAAATTGAAGGTTCCGTCGAAAGTAATTTATTGAAGTTGAAAATTGAAAACCATAAAGGTAATGACGGCGATTGTAATTGAAAATTGGAAGGATCGAATCGAATCTCCAGTGCACTCCCAATGCTCTTTTGATCGACTGACCGATCAGACAGTACATTCTGTCCGTAGCGATGGTAATACATATGCCCACAAGTCGGAATGTGTCTGAATGTTCAGAAGTGTTTATCCCGATTTTTAGCCCAAGACAGATCGACAATGCCACGGCCCCGTCCTGACAAGCACAAACATAACCAGGAACAAACGTAGAACGAAGCCCACGGAAATTATGCTTTGCTTTCATGGTCACCATCGACCTAAGCCGCCATTGTTGGACGAGCAGATAGGGGCTTTCAGTTGGGTCGTGTATGTAGAGCGGACGGTACTCAAACCCCCAGCAATTGCGTCGGCCCACTGAAGTCCTCTTTTGCTTTGAAGGAATGGAAAGTGCGCAAAGGTACGTGCCGTGTCGGTCTGCTTGTGACCATCGAGCCCGTAGTTACAAAAACGGTGAAAAAGTTTGTAACCGCAGCCACAACAGAAAGGGCTCCATGCTAAATGGGGAATGGTTAATGGGAAGTAGTGGATCGGAAAGGTAGAACTGTTGGTCGGTAGGAGCAGGAGGTATGGATAAGGTATAAAAAATCGAAAATAAACAGAATTATAAACACAACTCCGCGACCAGAAAAAAATCCAAGCACATAAAAGCAGTCCCATCGATGAGAGTCCAGGCGAATGGAACACGTATTCAAGTGCATGACCTCAGCATGGATATAAGTGATATAGGGAGTCAAAAAAAAACAACTGTCCTGAAGTAAGGACCCAACACTTCAAACAAAGGCTGCTACAAAACATACAAACAGGGAACGCTATGCTTTTCCGGATGGGACCTCTAATGAGCGAGAATGACGAAATGTTTGGCCTCGGCTCAAACATAAAATCGGTTGCCAGGTCTAATGAATGAAATTCCAAAAGTGTATATAACAAATAAATTTGGCTGAGTGTATCGGACCGGGGAGAAAACTATGTATACTGCACGAGCACTATGCTAATATATTAAAGTCGCAATTTACGTAGCCAGCATTGCACCGGTACGGAATTTCGATCAAAGTGTTCGCCTTCACCCGCACAGTGAATTACGCTGGATTGCTTACGGTTCATTATAGGTTCGAGGCCAACAGCAAGGCCAATGGGAGGAGAGATATTCCTACCGACAAAAGGAAAGATGTTCATCACAGAGAGATAGCAACGCAGGCCAACTAGTATAGTCATACGCTTCAGCAGCACTCGTTGAGTTCTTCGAGCAAAGGAAGAGATCAAGGTTCCGTCCACAGAGATCGACTGGTTGCGTACTGGTGCAATAACAGGCAAGAGATCGTGCTGCTTACAGAAATGCAACACACCAATGTGCCTCATCCGCAGTTTTGCCCTTTACACATTTCTGCATCTACCCATCTACAAGGACTTCCCAACATTGCCGATCACCGACTCACCGGGCATTGCATCCGTATCGTATCGTCGTGTGGCAGTAGTTTGTAGCAAAAGACATGCACAACCGTGTTTATCTACAAGGAAAGAGAAGCGCATGCATACACACACCAACACACATGCACATAGAGGTCTATAAGAGATCACCTAGTAGTTCTTGGAGTAGCTCGAGGCAAGTTGGTTAATTATACCATATAAATATAACTCACCATTGGACATGCGGTGTATCGGACACATGCACACAACCACGCGTCGGCTGCAGGGGTGTTTCGCTGCATGCTGAATCAGAAGACATTGACCGATCGCAGGGTAATTTGGACTGTGATAGATCTTACTGAGAGCGCCGCGTGCAGCAGCGTTGTTATGCTGCCGAGGATCGACATTTGCAAGCGTTCGACAGATTTAGCATGTAAATGGCAGTGTAAATCAAGCTTGATTTATTTATGTAAACAAATTAAAAAAAGGTTTACGACTGTGCGCATTTATTGTTATACCCGTATAGCATACGCTACAGGACTGTTTCAAATTTGTTTTTACTTGTTTTATTGTTTTGCTACATATTGCTACTGGCATGAATTAGTTTTCTAGAGGCCTTTCTACCATAAATAATCTTTTACTTATACGTATTACCATGGAAATAGTTCACTTCGTTAAAACATGCTGTAGGCCATGCTTGTAGTGTACTAGTTCGGTTTGGTTGTTTTTGTGTCGAGTTTTAAAAATAATTGTATGATATGTGGCTATGCAGTGCTTTTTTTATTTTTATTCAGATATGTAAATGAAACTTCTTCCCTTTTTTCTTAATGGGGATATGCTATCTGTAACTGATTGGTTAACCCAAGGCGCTTACGATATTTGAACCCACGATGGACCAGACGAAAAGCCAGTACAGCAGTTAAACGATTCTGTATTACATCATTTGTATAGGTACTGCACATATTTTAAACAAAGTATAGTTTCGTTTGTGTGACGTCTAGCTAATGCCTTCAGATATCTTTGCAAACTGGCAAACTCTTCTACGCCAGTATTGGTTGCCTTGCGAATACAACTCTGGCCACCGCATTCTTGGCACGTAAAATTCTTTGAACACACGGGAACACCATTGGAATTTTGAAAACTCACCTTGTCATTGCCGTTGCATACAAAACATCCATTGTACGCTGGGGGGTAGCGGAAATGAAACGAAATTATAAATGTTATATGTACGTTACTGCAAATAGTACGTGCAAGTGCTACACAACGTGTTTCATTAATCCGTTTGATGGAAAGTTAGGCATTAGTCGCTCAAGCTAATTTTGTAGTAAGAACCTGCTGTTTAAGATATGAAAATGTTTGCTTTATGCAAATTTACTACGGTGGCAAACTGTGCTGGTGCTTAATGAAAATATAGAAATTCGAATTAAATATTCTCTGAAATCATTCAATGAGAAGAAAAGAATTTTGCCTCTCACGAACGCACTTTGGTCTATATTTAATTTATTGAAAGTTAAATATGAATCTAAAATTGACCATCTTCTTGTAGCATTTCAAGCGTATCGGTCGTTGCTTTTGCTGGTTCATATTGCGTTATGCATCCGGAACATCGAATCTGTAAATAAATTCAGATAGACAGATATCGGTGGAGGCTCGGGTACTCTAACAGTGCCTAAAAATAGTATACGGGAGAAAATGCCAGTGAGCTGAAGCAACAACGTTTGCCTGTAAATCGATCGAGCCCGAGCTGTACCGTGTAGGGATTTACAAAATTCAAAAAACCTTCCTCCGAGTGATGTCTATTATTTACAAACGAACGCACGTTGATCTTTAATCATTCCTTAATGAACGTTCCGATCCACCAGCTTCTATTCGATGCGTACGGGCATTAAGTACAAAACACCAAACCGTTGAGCGAGTTTGGTTATATAAACAAAATTCTTCACTTTTCATCTTAATTCCTGCACCTTTTTCCTCACACAAAGCGCCCACCACTTGCCGACCATCTTGCGAACGGGTTGTGGCACCTCGCGACCTCCGCACACAATGTCAATACACCGCCACATGTGGCCATGATCTTGCTCTAACCGAGCGCAGTTCTTGTACCTTACTGGAGCTAGACACACTACGGTTTGCAAACTGGATCGTGCGATGGTACTTGAGGTTCCTAAGAATCATGACCACGATCCACAGAGTATGCGTGATGTTTGTGTGTGTGTTTGTATGTGTGTGGGTAGCTTCGAGCGCATCACGAATTTGAGCTAGCAACATCGGCGATCTCTCATTCGCGATCAGCTTCCCACCGTGCTTTTCAGAGCATCAGGGCATTGGCAGAACTTTGCTACCATGTTTGGGATTTCGCTAGCACGAACGAGAAAGGCTACAAATAGAGCCGGATAGGGCAACCATCAAGCGCGAGCTACGATCGATCGGCGTGGAAGTGAACTAGCCAGCATCAACTTCCTCTCTCCTTTACAGAATACGATCGCCCAAGCGAGTTGGTAGAACAAGTTCACTGACACCATAAGATGACTCGAGCTGTGATGAGAATGTCGGTTTACCTATGGGGGCAGGCCTTCTCTACACGCGGTAAACTTATTCGAGTTTCTTCAGTTTTTCAAGCATCGATAGCACACTCACCCCGTTGTAGTTCTCATTCCTGTCTCAATCTCGTTGCCTGTCTTATTTTTTTAAACCAAGCTCCAAGCGGGAGGATTTGGCGTGGAGCAACGGCTGCTTAGCAGAATCTGTTCCCGATTGCACTTTTTTCTGACGGTTCGAGGTCCATTTACCGCATTTGCTAAATTTTTCCTCCCACACCATCAAGTGACACCATTTCGGAACCAAAATCTGGCACCCTGGAACCAGTTATTGACGACAATCGGAACAGACGTTAAACTTGGCTAACTTCTGACACTTCGACTTACGAGTGTGCAGGGCATATTTACCTCCGCAAACCAATTCCGTTCGTTCTTTTCCTTTTTATCACTTCTCTCTTAATCTTGTTGCTGTCCTTTCTTGTACTTCTGTCCGTTTGGTGTACGTGTGTGGCGTGGAGTGTGTCTGCGCGTGTGCCTGACTCGCTGTAGATAAACAGGAGACAAGAGCCCCGTAAAGAATCCGGTTTTGGGGTTTGTGACCAAAGCACACGCACACAACAAACATACAGACGGGTTAGTGTGGTAGGAATGCAGCTTTCAGTTGGAAGAACTTAACCTCCACGCCACAGTTCTACCACTGCTAGAACATATTCAGCGAGCTTTGGGCTAGGGGTCGAGTGTAGTGGGGTTTGGAATGGGCACGATCGAAGCATGCCGGTTAGAAACCGGTTTATTTGTTTCTTTTTTATTTCAGTCAAAGCTCAAGCGACGTTCGAGCGACGAGCGTCATAAATCTGGCGCTCGTAGCGAAAGCCAAGCGACTCTGCGTGGCTGACTTCAAAACTGGTTCCCTCGTGCCTCAGGATCAGCCGGAAAGGCTTCGCAATGGGAGAAACGGAAAGCCCTCGCCGCGAAAGGGGCTTGAACTAATCAGCCTTCACTCAAATGCTCAATATTCTTCACGCGATCAACAAAGAGGTAAAGTTGCGCTCGCCGTCCTCAACAGTGAGGTTATTTTCATCCTTTTCCCATCCTTTTTCGTATGTTGCTTCGTTAGTCTAATTTTGTCTTCTCTCTTTCTATAACCCCTTGTACTATTGTGCTTAGTCACTCCTTTCATCATCTGCTTCTTTCCTTTCGACTAAAATCTGAAGTTTCCTGTTCAAGGGTTTGGATTTTGTGCTCTGTGCTTCTTCGGGTCCAGCGTTCAGCGCTCACTAGACTGTATTCCCGTAAATTGAAAGCTTTTTATGTGTATACCTTCATTAGAAGTGTCCCCCGAAATTTCTCTGATCGGAAGCATGGAGCGACCAGATTTGAACGCTGCTTACGGCTCGTATATGTAAACAAACAGATGTTCCAGGGGTTGGGCGCATGCTTTCTCGATTCTTTTTGAAACAATTCTCGCGACAGAAGAAACCTTTAAGAAGAATTGGTTCGCCTATAAGCTAATGTTCATGGTCGTTACAAGTTTAGTCGGCAGTGCTCATCACAGATTGAATGCATTGCACTTGTGTCGTAGCGGTAACCATTCTACAAAATGCGTCAATACAGCATAAAAAGGTGTGAAATACTACACATTGTCCATACAAGTAATCGATTCCTAGCGTTAATTTCTCCGCTTAAACCTGCCTACCTAAAACATACAAAACCGTCGCTGCGAAGGGGTAAACAGATGAGCACAAGAGAAATGGCGCCGTGACTGTCTTTTATGAGGCGTATTGGAAACATAGCCATTCCGGGTGGTTCTGAGGGTGTATCCATAGAATAAAAAAAATTGTAAGAAAAATAATCCATATCCCAAGAACCTTCCGAGACACCGGATTTTATTAATAAACATGCTTATTTTTATCATCCAAAATTGTTACTTGGTTGTGTTTATCTTTTGGTGCTCTGCGATGTTTCTTCTCTAGTCTTGGGATTCATTCGTTCAGCCTCTGGGACATGCGCTTCAAAGAATACCATAAAGAACCGTCGCTCACAAGCCACAGTGATGAGGGAAGACCTCTTCAAAGAAATCTGCTCGGTTGGTGGGTAGTGAGGATGCAACAGTGGCCGCTTAAAGCCGTACCGTGCACAAAGATAATTTTATGGTAGCCTTTAAGTCAAACAATATATTGCCCTACGTAAAACATGTTGCCCGGTGTGATAAGAAATAGGTGCAATCGTAGCATCACAATAAGCATAACGATACACCAGAAAATCCGCTTGTTAAAAATGATAAAACATTTTACTGTAAATATGTTTACATACCATTTGTAAATGGCTTACCATTTACTACGGTAAAGAAATTGTACAAAATGTGTACATCTGTGTTAACAGCTGCTAAAAGAGAATGGTTTTTATTTTTTTCACTTCACGTGGTATTTGTACCCTTTTCCCTATACCTAGTCGTTGTTGTTGATCACGAGAGTGGATCAGTTGGAGACTATACTCTTGTGAGGCTTTGTCTTCTACTCCAGACAATGTGTATCCTTCGAAATGTGCTCTACCCTGAACTGCGTCTGAGCACATCGTGCGGAATATGCGCTCTTCGGCTGTTTGTTAAATGCTCCCCAATAAGTTCCTCTTTATCGTGGTAGTGGTCGTATACCGTAGGCGTGCCCCTAGAAATACTGTCATCAACATCAGTCGGGTGTGTTGAGACATTATGGTAGATGGTGTCAACGATGACGCTGTTGACAACGGTGAACTCGGCGAATCATCCGCTTCCTTGTTGTCTGTAACTCGCTGTTTGCAATGACTAATTAACCGTCATTATAGCAACGTTATCCGTTGAAGCATGGCTCGCTGATGCAGACCCGCATCTTAACAGGCGAAGCCAAAGTACAAGCAAAGAAAGTCGCTTTAATTTTACCACAAATAAGCGTGAACGCACCAGCTTATTCTACGCTTAGCAAGCGTGCAGTGCAACGGCATATGAACATCAGTGTAAAGCTAGTGTGGAAGATGCAAACATTCGGTGTGCATCACAGTTCGTTGTCCGTGTGCCTGTTCTTTTTATATTTTTTAATTTGATGAGAGTGTGGTCGGGTCACTCCTAAACTACAAAAAGCATTGTTGGAATCCTCTCAATCAATAGTCGACCATGAGTGCAAAAATGTGCTTTACGTCCGGCCAGCAACAGACAGAACAGTCTTGGAGCAATCAAACATTCACAGCCCCACACTCCCTTACAACGATCGATTATGTCCTTGAGCCTCCGCCAAATAAAAAAATGGCACATCTACCCTGAAAAAGTTTGCTTGCCCGTTCAAATGGGAATCTTTTCGTTTTTGTCTTTTCCGAAATGATTTTTCGGCCTCGATGTCGTCTACCATGCTTTAGCTTAGAGCTCGAGACGAATCTTCGGCGCGCTGTACCACTTCCTTCCAATAGTTGTGTCGGCGTGTTTGAGGTTAAAGCCTTTTTTATGTCTCCCTCAAATGACGCGATTGTTTGTGCGACCACATGTGCGAACACGTTGCGTAGTCCGTCTGAAATTAGTGCGATGGATATTCCTTGAAAACCTTTACACAAAAACCGTTCGACACAAAATGCAACGTTTTTGCGACACTCGTATCCGTATCCTACTGTCAATAGCGCCCCCAAATCTTGCCACACAGCGATATAGTTTTTTGTTTTACATTTTGTCATGATTTACGCTGACAAGTTGCATCATTTTTTGCGAAACATTCTCCTGACCTAGAATGTGTTAAGCTGATTTTGGTGTATTTTGATGTATGGATGGAGGAACCATTTGAATGGAGTGTATGAAGCAATTTTTCTACTATGACATTGAAAAATTAATATTGAATGCACTGGCGTTATAAAAAAGCAAAAGAAAATAATTAAAAAACTTGTATGGCCATTATTAAGGCCAAAAGAACAAACAAACAGTAGCGGCGACCGTGATTTTTTTTTTTATTTCGGGAAGAACGGCCAGGTTTGGCCGTATTGCTTAAGATTAAATTCCGTCCGTGATTCATAAATTATTGAATAGTTGACTATTTCAGGCTCTGCAAGTATCAAATCCCAGTTTGAAATCAATGAACAGCATCACCAATTCGTATACGTTTTACCTCGTTCGTACAACTTCTAATTAGATAAAAGCGTTTCTTATTCGATTGTTATAGTGAAACGGCATATTCACAAATGCACTTGTGCGATAATTCTTATTGAATAAGTAAAATTATTCTCTTTTATTTTCTATTCTATACGTGAAAGCAGAGATGCCTTGGCAGAACATCAACAAGGTCACTAAAGATACCTACCTATTTTAAACAATTCCACCTCCTTTTCGCATGCAGCTATATGATTTCTTACTAAGAAATCCGCTTGTCAGTGTACGTGTCACAAATGCAAAAAATGGATCAGTTGGCAACCCTTATGTACAAGGTTTACAAGGAAACTCTTATGTGTTGAAGTTGTACACCATTGCAAACAGCATCCTTACAATGCTCAAAACGTTTGGAATCGAGAGCTCGGGTTCTAGAGCTCATGCAGACACACGTACACACGCACCTTATACACAGCATACCATTTGTTTTCTGATGGCGATGCCGTATGTATTTCATAGACTCATATGAAAGGGCTTTACCCTTAGCAAGGATGCATTTTATTGGATTACGCTCAGGATGCTGGTGAAGCTGTTGGTTGTTATGCTGTTTGTACTCGGTTGCCAAAGACCAAAACAGAGGTAGTAAGTTGTGTTAACGTTGTATGTGTGACCCTGCACCATACAGTTTGCGTTCATCTGTATGTGTGCACAGTTACGCTGCGTTGCCACGTTGGATGCCGTTTACTGCATCCAGTATGAAGATACCGCAAAGCAAACATGGGCTTTGGCAGAATATAATCACATTCGATCTCGTTTTCCTTTTGACAAATATCGCATCAACGTTCTTACCTCGGCACTGACAAAAGTAACAATAAGCGGAAAGCAAAAGATGCATTCTAAAATAAATCTGCTTTTGGTTCCATGTTCCAGCCTGGCGTTGGCAAACGCAATCACTCGCACTCTGTGGACGAGCGAAAAAGTGCATCAATAGCTCGATCAATTAAAGGCGAGCACGACTCGCCGCTGTACCGTCGATTGGCGCGATATTCTCATCCATTCGTAGTGCACTCACGAACAGTCCTTGTTTTGTTTCATACTCCATTCAAACATGGGACGCACATGTGCACGATTACGAGCTGCATTGGCAACCGTTGCATCTCTGGTTCGCTCCCTGGTTTTTATCTCTCTCTCTCTCTCCCTTTCTTTCTTTCTTTCTGACTATCTCTCTCTCTCTTACGCACGATAACTTACTCTCTGCAGTAGGCAGCTCAAGGGACTACCGGTGCATTGGCTGTAATTTTCATCACTTCCTTTTGTGGCTACGCTTCGTTCGACCAGGCGTCCGCGCTTGTGTATGGAGCCAGAGAAAAGAGATCCTTTCTATTTCCAGACGCAACGTTGCCATGTTTTCCTGCAGCATGCGGCCTCTGCTTGCGGCACTTGCTTGCTGCGACAAATTAAGCATCGAGGAAACAAGCCATTGAGGAGCATCGGGGTAATCAACAACATAGTATATTGTAATATTGCACTCACACAACCAAACAGAAGCGTGTTAGCAGGCGATCTTTTCTTCTAAACATACCCGCTGTTGCCTGGACCCTCTCGGCCGATCAGAGCATGACTATGATTTATTTTTTATTTACATTGGTTTGCTACGCTTCCTTCAGGTTTGTTGCCTTTTTCTAGTTCCAGACATTTTTTTGCTCGCACTATCCATTCCTGGATTTGAATCGCTTCAATAGGTAAAATGTTTACTTTATTCGACAAAACATGATGCAGCATTCAAACAGAAAGCATTTTTTTAACTTTAAATTTTTTGTAAGCACATCCTGATCGCATTGCTCATTTTTTACTTTACTACAATTTCGTTTCTGCTTCAACACAATATCGATATCGTTATAGAGCAAGAAAACGCAGCACGAAAGGGTCTTCCTTTTTGTGTTGCTGCTTTAGTCTGTTTTTTTTTTTTTTTCAAATCCTCATTGTGTCGAGGATTTCGTTTCGGGTTTCAACCCTGCCTGTAGTTTGGGATAGGCGGTAAGGCTTGCTGGTAGCTTTATCGACATCCGGAGTCTATAGGCAGGACTTTGCCGCCGACAGTCCCTTCAAACACCAGGATTGGAAGGTTTCTTCTCTAATGAGCTGATACGAGAAATCGTTTCACCAATACTCAAAAATATGTCCCACATCAGTAGCACAAACGATACAGGGATCCTGACAGTAAAGAAACAAGTTTTTCCAGAGCAGCATTCAGCTGTAGAACAGCTGTTCTGCTTGAACACAAGATTCG
>KB697205.1:0-10512 GCA_000349165.1 Anopheles christyi
CGATAGAAAAGAGATGCATCTCATCCGTTGCTGTTGCAGGCACCCCGATGCGTGTAGCCACGGGCAGGATAGTGCTGTGCTTTAAGCACTGATTTATGCATTCAGCCAATGGCTTTTGTGCAAATTAAAAGCTTAATCCTCATACAAACACATACACACACACACACACACACACACACATAAACTGTGAGCATGGAGCGACCGAAGTGGGCCACTCGAACCGACCTCTCCTGTCGGTCATGACCCGATACCCTGTTGCGATTTAATGGTTTCGTTTGCTGTGATGCTTGCGATAGTTTGTTTAATGACACATCTTGCAGCACAATACTCCTATAGGGTTTCTGAGAAAGTGACAATGATGTAAATCTGCTTTGTGTTAGGATACATTCGCTGGCATTCAGAGCGTCCCATTCTCTTCTGAGTTCTCCTGTCCATTGCTGGGACACAGACACCAGCTGTCCAGGGGCGATTGGTATGCTTCGAATGGTAACAATTATGCGGATCTTATAACCCTGTTTACGACCCGTGCTCTCCTTAATAATTACTTTGTAAATATTTGAATCGTCATAGGCGAGGAATGGTTCACCCGGTTAGAGTAATGGTTAGGAAGATATTAAAAGGAATGAATAAATGCAGCAAAACTATGATGAATATTCGTAGAATCTGTTTCCTATTAATATTTCCTGTGTAAAAGTATTAAACTCTGGCAAGCAATCACTTTGGACTAATGCCATTCTATGAATTACCTGAAGTGATGCAAACGCAATGTAAATCGCAACGATGATTTATCAAACGCTAACCATTGCTGCGTGAGAACTAAAAGCAATACGTAGTTCCATGTATACCTTCGCCATACATTTCAAAGGACAAATTTGAATATGCACCAATGTTTAGGCTTCGTAAAGAAGACAATAAAAGGAAAGCTTTATTGTTCGCAGATAACAATACGTAACGCATGGATCAATAAAAGGCCTAACTGTGGAAACCATGTTGCCATGTTGATCAAATGGAGCAAATAAAATATATTTTATTATATTCAATCTACATTCCGTTAAACAATAAAAAATACGTATCGATCCAGCAACCACTCCAGCTACCGCTTAAAGCACAGCTGAAGGATAGAAAACAATAGACAAGCATTTTTGTGGAGTAAAAACCACCTTCAAAATGTCATTAATTACACGAGGTTACTGTAAGAGTACAGGTTACTGTACTGCGTCCCTGATTGAATGGCATTAAAAGGTATAGGATGGAAAGATTCCACTTCCGATTCATTTCGAACACAAAAACAGTTCCCTTAAAATATAATCAATATTAAGCTCAACGTTCCCCGTTCGTGTCCTATCTGGCCGTGCCGTCCGTGTATTGCAAGTCACGCCCAACCAATAAACGATAGTGACCTTCATAGTTTTCTACTCCGGTAACAGTGCGAAAACCTGTGTACCCTTAGCGAGAAAATGGAACGCGGAACTGCGGATACTGCGAGGGATTCGATGAGAATGCAGTAACGTTTCCAGAAGCCAGCACACCACCGATGTGAGCAGAATCGATCGAACCGTATCGGGCAACAGGGAATGGGTAGGGTGGTAGTAACAAAAATGAATCCATTACCACTAAATGGTTGTCAGTGACTGAGTGGCGACAAAAACGGATGCGAATTTTATCATTCGTGGTGCATCTCGTTTGCCAGTCACAATGGTAGTAGGCAGCGTACGACAGAAGCCGAAAGTGCTCGACTGCAGATTGAGTCAACGGCGAAAACTTTTGCAAAACCTCGGACCACTTAACTCGCGTAAAGCATTGTGTGACATTCATAACGATCGCAGGCACTCCATCTATGTTAACCGGTTCATTACTTCCGCTGAGTCGCGTTTTGGAAAATTAAGTCCAGCTTCGATTGCTCCTAGGTGTTGGGGATGTGACTGCCACGAACTTGCTGGTGGTTTGAAATTGAATGGATAGTTCCATGCCACCCCGCGAAACAGTTGATATAGGCAGCAAGGTTTAAAACACACTGCATACTCAACTGGTGGTAAGAATTGCATCAGCCCTTAGGAGTCTTGGCGAGGAGCAGTGGAGTCATTACACTCCTGGGCTCCTCCACTAAATTCGCACCTTCTGAATACACTCGCAGAGTCTTTCAATATTCGCCCCATTAGCAGTCGAGCGAGAGGCGGTGTGCTACCGTCGTTACGCGTATGGGTAGTAGCTTTCATTCAGCGCTATAAAATGCAATTAAGTTCAATGAATTTACACTAACGACTGGAGCACCCAATGGCTGGTAGGTAAGCGGGAATGATACGGACGTTGAAGTACACCCGGAGCCTTTCCGTCGTATGCTTCCATTTTGCGTGTTTCTTTGGTAAGGTTTTTAATCGAATGTGATTAAGTGCTGCAAGGTGAGCGACAACTGTCACTCTTCACCATTGTTGTCCATAGTCCGGATGGGGCGCTTGACATTGAGAATCGGGAGAGACACATAACAGACACAGTTGCGGATGGGCCTTATTTGTCTCATGCAATCACTGGGGAGAAGTTTACAGTGTTATGGGATATGCATCGCATGTAGACGCCATTTAAATACGGACAAATGCATCATCCTGTGACTGGTGATACCGGTTCCGATGAAGCAAACTGGAGTATTCTCGCGAGAATACGCTCACCTGGACGTTGTGCCAGTACATTTATCTAAGGTTGCTTCATCTTCCATGCGTTGGCCGGTAACATCAACGTTCCAAGGAATATGGATCACGACAAGGAGAGTGAGGAAGTTGAATAAACAAATTGATCACTAGAGATTCGCAGTTGCCGGAAGAAGCGTTTACATTTCAGTGGAAAAGCACACAACAAACATAGAGGAGCGCTCGCTCAACGGCTTCTTAACTGTTGACGGGTATGGTGTGATTTATTGTCCAGCTTTTCTTCCGCGTCCCTGGTCCATATGGTTATAGTTTGGTGCAGGACAATATTTCACTGCACCTAAAACTATACACGCCCGGTTGTACGACACTCATCGTCTAGCAGCAAACTAAGCTGCACAGTGTAACCGGTTATTCTGTATCAACTTTTCCACCGCCTGCACACTGCAGCCTGCGCTGCTGAAGGTGGCTGAGACCGGGGCAACCTGTAAACTCCTCTCATTAACCCTGCTAAGCACTAAACTTTACTCGTTACCTCTGCAATCAAATTAGACAGCTGTGCAAAATGAGAAAACTTTGTTTTTTTTTCCTCAATATACACGAGCCCACACACACACACATACACATTACAATGGCACAATTTAAAATGCTAATCCAAATGAGAGATTTATACGGAAGCGCTACTTAGCGTTGGAAATTTTATTTCCATTTCCTAATATTGCAAAGCAACAACAATGGAAAATCTTTAATAGGATACCGTAGCGGATTTCGTGGCGGATTTCTATGCTCAAACAGGCAACAAAAGAAACACAAAATACATTCCAAAAATTGCTTCAAGGTTTCACGCACCGGCCACACCATTGGATGGTAATACTAGAATCTTCCCACCAGGATTTGCCAATGAAGATTATCCGCTGTTTGTAATAAATGTTGTCGAGGGTTTTTTTTTCTCTTCTTGTGTTAGGTTTTTCGTTATCGAAGCGTATTACTACTAGCGTAACCGCGTACAAATGGAAGCAGCGGTATCACCATCTATAGCCAGCCATCACCGAAAACCGGTGTCTTAGCGAGACTTTATTTCCATCATCACGCTTGCTCTTTCGAACGAAACTTTGCACGGGAAGCGAAAGATGTGGAGCGGTGCGGTAAGACGTTTATTACGGGCAAGTTTATGGAAGAAGAAAAAACAAGAAGGTGAGCGTAAAAAGCACCAACATTGCACTGCTTTCAGCCACAGCTAAGTTTTGCAACAAAATTGCGCCAAGTTTCTTCGACACTGACTGGTCATTGAGCAAGATGCGCACACATAGATCCGCGCTTCTTTCCATTAGCTGGCATGTGTAAGACGCGCGTTCACTGTCACCGGACTACCACCCTCTGTCCCAGCTCCGTGAGACAGTGGAAAGCCAAATCATGCATTATGTTTAATATTGAAGTTTTTCGCTTACCACAAGCCACAGAGCGCTTCGTTAGATCCTTCAGCCCTCCTGTAGAAGGCACTTGCAAGCCAAGTTGGCGATGTAAAAAGCATGGCAAAGTATGGTAAGTATCGATGGCATTAGGGCAAGATGATTATGGTCGTAGCGGAAATGGAACCTAGCATCACTGCAAGCAAGCAACGCACCAAGACGTTTTGGTCGCAAACTTTGTTCCCCAAGAAGATGACGTTTGCCCACCATCTATATATGCACTCGCGGTTGGTCCCCGTGGTTGGAACCGATTTTCATGATCATCTCACCAACACGGACTGCTCCCAAGAGTCAACGAGGAGTCGAAGCGATGGTTCCATCAGAGCGCCACCCCGTGTGACACTGTAACGATGACTAATCACTTTTGATGAAGTGATTTGTTGGTAAATGTCATCGAGAAGTTCGTGTAGCGTCCAATCGGCGACGAAAGTCAACCAGAACACATGCACCAGGATGGGCTCACGGTGGACGGATATGTTTCGGCAAACTTTTCAATCACCCACACTGCGCCGCGCTGGGTCAACCGGTCCGATGGAAGATTGATCACAGCCGAACGCCAAAACTTCTTGGCCAACAAATCAACCGACATTCGCCACTCGATAGGCCGCCCGTTCCATTTCCGACCACATCCGACGTAGCAAAACACACGTCACGACCCTTTTGCGTACCAGCGAGTGCTTTCGGCTTCTGTCCAGCTTTGGGACTGAGGAATAGGTTGGGGTGAGGGCGAAATAAAACAAAAAAAAAGTTGTCCGAATTTGCCCCGGCGACGCGACGGCGGCATGGTGTGTTTGTTTTAATAAAAAAGTTTTTCGATTTTGACGAATTAATTCATTGCAGAAGTTTGACGGCCGCCCGCACGAAGGGAGAGCTGTGTGAAGAGGACAGCTTTTTTTCTGGCCGTTATCTTTTTTTTACTTTTTACTAAATATGCGGGTATGTTTTAGGAATATAGCATGTAGTAAGCGAGAGCATGTAGAGGGAGCGCGTAAGCGCATGGCACAGACAACGAACCTCGAAAGGAAGCGCTCTTCACTGTCATGTGCGATACCAGACGCAAAGGATAAACATGTATGGAGAAAGAGAGTAGCAAACAAAAAAAACCCCTCGAGAAGCATCTACACAAAACCGAGCCAAGCGAGGAATGGTTGGGTTTAGTTGGTAATGTTTCGTTTTTTTGTTTCTCTTAAACGTCCACCATTGGGAATAGTGTTTCTGCATCACATTTATTTCCACCACTCCGTATCTGCCATTCGCTTTATAAAGAGCTTCTGCTTGATGCTTTGTGGAGGGGGAAACGCGAAACGGAAGAGGGAGGAAAAACATAAAACAACAACATCGTCCTTCCGAGCCCAGCCGCAACGAAAATTTCACCCGAAATCAACCGCTCTGGTGCTGGATTTTGCTGCCCGAACACCCGGGCGAGGGAAAACCCCTAAGCCAGGCGTAGGGTGCAAAGTTTTGCTTTTTGCTTGCTTGTTTGTTTGTTTGCCACCTTCAGTATTAATTCGTTGCCGTTTTGTTTTCTTGTTCTTGGTCGTCGCGTGGAAACCGGTGGACGCGTGGACGGTGAACGGTCCAAGATAAGAAACTTTGGCTAGCCGTTGGGATCCGACTTGGCCCGCTTTTGGAATACTTTTCCCCGGCTGGTTTTCGGATTTTCCTCCAACTGAAACTTGTTTAAAAGAAGCCGAGCTCACCCAGTCGCAGGGGCATCGCGCTTGGGTAGGTTTGAAATATCGTACGATTTTTGTTGATCACTTCGAGTGATTGTTTGGAATGCAATGCTCAATTTATGTGCCCTTTCACTCAACAGCAACACAGGTTAACGGTTGTACAGTGCTTTACCTTCACTGGATGACGATGGTTTGCCAAACATTCTAAGCGATGGCACCGTCGTCGCCAGTATGCTCTTCGAAGTGGTGGTCGTAGTCGTGGTCGTCGGTGCCACGGGGATGGCCGATTGCACGTAGTTCACCAGGATGGCACTGATTAGCCCGACCGTGATTGCCACACGGAGCTTCATCATGTTGGTGGCGGGTTGTATTAATCTTCGATTCACCAGACTGTCCCCTTCTGCAGCAGGGAAGCAGGTGTAGCTCACGGTTCGCAAACACCTATACCGGCTGGTGCCCGAACTTATCTGCCCAAATCGTGGTTCACCTCAGCGACCTTGTTATATTTTGCGCTCAACTTGTCAGTAGCACACACACACCCACAGAAAAACACAAATGAATGCACACTTCTCACTGCTAAGGATGTCGAAATGTTACGGCTTGGCTTATCAAATGATAGACACTGCTAAAATCTTTCAAAACGCCACAACGCTGCGATGATGGAAATGAAATATTAAAACTTTCTTTTAACTTTCAGCACTTTTCACACATACTTATCGGTCAAAGTGCCGCGGTATTAATTCTCTATCTCTCTTTCTCTCCCGCTCTCTCTTTTACACAATCACACACAAACACATTTAAAACATACACCGACTCTTCATATGATGCAACTGTGCCTCATAAACCTATCGGCGGTCTGATCGTTAAGCAGGATTGGAACGTTGGCGCGAATGTCACGATATTACGAGCTGACAACTTTCACCAAATTACTCTTTTCTTTTACAATAACAAAGCTTCCACTGTATGATGCAACATAATGCTCGGTATCCAGAAATGCAAAATGAAAAATGTTACACTAATATGGTTGAAGTTATTTCAGTTTAAAGCCGAAGTTTCTAGTAAATTATTGAATGGTCGCTGTAAGTGCTTTCCATGGAAATCTTAGCAAAATAATTCGACCATACGCTAACAGTCTTACAACACAGAAATAAACACTTGTGCTGCCAGTTGCATCGCGTTGCCACAGTTCGTAACAGTTGACAGATCCAATCCAACTCTCCTCATCGAACCAATTGCTCACGACCAAAACAGTACACTCACAATTTTCCTACCATGCAGCCTGTTTTTCTTTTCCGTTTTGTATGTTTTTTATTTTTTTTTGTCTCAGGCGCAACGATACAGTCAGCACACGACTAAGGTCCTCGCAGTACGCAGCGACCGTTAAGGCTCGAAGTCATTACGCCACGAGATGCACTAACATACTGAATTCGTCCGTTTACATTCTTGCAGACTACTGCTCTCTGCTTTGCGCCCGAGATACCCCAGCCGAAGGGCTAGTATACTTTCAGGGACGACGATTATCATCGATTTTTTCCCCAGCATCCCATTCCCCGATCGGGCTCTCAGCAATAGCTCTCGCGCTATTTTGCTCACGCACGATGTTGGATGCTGTGCCACGATGTTCAAGACTTGTTGTTGGAACACTCAATACTCTCACTCTGTCTCTCTCTCTCTCTGTCTGTTTATCTCACTCTCTCTGTCTCTTTATCTCACTTTCTCTCTCTGTCTCTTTACCTCACTCGCTCGGGTTGCCAGAATGTGGGGAAACCCCTCTACACCCAATGCTTATCGGTGGGCGCTGGAGCCTTGCTGCAGTCAATGTTATAAGAGAACGGTAGTGTTATCACTGCTAAAATTGAGCAACTGAGTACCGTACCGCTTCCAATGATAGATAGCTAACTAGCACTCCAGACACTTCAGACACTTTCGCTCATGAAAGGTCTCTTCAACATGTTTAGCCGAGCGACTTGAGCGAATTGATAAGAACTGGTCCAGTTGGTGTGGAGAAAAATGAGATGAATGCGTATTCTCGCTCACACTTTCTATGTCACCCATTCGTGACGCGATCTCCCCTTTTTCATTGGTATCTATTACCGAGCATAAGTACATAAGCACAGTGGGTTACGCGCAATCAGTTAAGAAGGTTTGAACGATATGAACACCGGAAGAACCATGCGTTGTACGTTGATTGAAGAGAACAGAGGGAGAAATAGAACTAGCTAACTACAAAACTTGTTGAGGTAGGATGGTTAATTAAAATATGTCTTTAAGTTTAGTTTAATACCAATATATGTTTATTGATTGAAGTTTGTCATATTAAATAAATTTTATTTCAAAAATAATTAAAAATCCAAAACATTCCAATAAAACTTAGCTGCACCATAAGACATTTCCACGCAGAGGCATAATGAAATAGAAAGTTTTATCGCACATACAGACACACAACCGTCTATACTCGGATCTAGCAAGCTGTTGAATCTAATTATTTATTCATGAACGTGTAAACACGAGCCACCCATATCAACGTTCGCACGATAAATACCGCCACCACCTATCACAAAACAGGTTCCCTCCATCCCGAATTGGAAGCTTGTCAATCAGCTTTTCCCTAGCTAGTCATCTTTCTAACATGTCGTGGAGACTTTTTTTTATTCTCCCATCTCAAAAACAAAAAACAAGTGTCAACCATGCATTGAAGCAATCAGGTAATGGACATTTTTCACTATCAGCACGCTTTCCACACGCGAATGGTTAACACAAAAACACACAGCGTGCTGATGTGACGGTACAGCAGCTGCTAAGCCCGATGGTATATTTTACCCAGGTGAAACAACAGTGCAACTGTCCCAGGAACTCACATTCCAGTGAGTCTTTGGATGCCTTTTTGCGAGAATTCATCCAAGTGGCGAATGGAACCAGTTTCACTAGCAGGGATATACTGTACAGTAGAGAGTCTCATTTTGCTCCCGTTGCGATAGCAACCTTGCGATAAAGAATGAAAATAATAGTATCTATCCTCTCCGGAGCGGCTCTCAGGGGAGGCGAAGGATGCTAACTGAATACTGAAGACATTTTGTAACATTCGTGTCAACTAGGATGTTGTTGTGAGAGGACGCCGTGAAAGCTTTTAGGAGCAACCCTAGTATTCAACTAAACGGTTCTCCAGTGCATTTACACCCGGCATAGTATGATTTGCCAAAGTATCCACATATCTCGCTCTCGCTCTCTCTCGGTAGTATCCGTGAAGATACACTTCTTTACCTTATTTGCAGTTGATGGCCCTTCAATTTAGCTGATTCGCCACATTGGTTCAGTGTTTTTCGACATGTTGCTGGTTTTCCATATCGTAGGAATGATCTTGTTGCGTATGGAATTTAAATAAATAATGTTGTATTAATTATTTAAGTTTATTTTTTGCCGCGTTCCATTCATTACATTTCTTGAACCGTGCAAATGAAAGGCTACTGCTTTGTATCCTTTTTGCTGAAATGAAACTTGGTAATTTAATATGTATATAAAAAAAAACACATATGAAACTAAAAACAATTATCAAGCACTTCAAATATGAACATGAAATTGCGTTGAAGGTTACAAGCTTAGCATACAAAAAGCTAAAATATCATCTCTTACTCATTGTTTAAATTCTACTTCTAATTCAAGCTGAGCGCAACCGAACAAAGAAATGGCAAACGATGGTTCGTCCGACCGTCCGGCCGGCACTTATCGAATTTCCATTGCGTGTGAAAAAGGTAATCAAGCATTTTAGAAGCACTAATCTCAATTCTGTTTTCGCGTCGGTTTGTACAGTCGGTGCGAAGATAAACATAGCACCAGCACAACTTTAATGTGATAAAAGGCCCGCGGAATGTACTGAGCAGCGACCGGGAAAGCATAACAAACACTGGTGAAGGAAATCGGATCGGGTCCTTGAAGTACCCGGACATGTTAAGGCATCATTAGTAGGAAAACTTTGTTTCCCGCGCTCGATGGATTTTTTTTTTTTGTGGCTTTTTTGCGCAGTCGAAGAAGACAGATGATGAGCACATTCGCGCGCGCGTTACGAGTGCGTGTGTGCCTTTTCCTGGCCTTTCGCTTCTCGATTTTGCTAATAAAACCGTAAAACAACTTTGGACGTTTCTCCCCTCCGTCATCCCAAGCCCCTTACCCACCAAGCTACGCCCATTTGTACCGACCTCACCTCAACGACGAGGACACTTTCTGCTCTTCAGCGCCGAATGTGTTTTCTTCCGATAGGCACAAATATGTTGCCGTCGCCTCTGTACGCAGCCCTCTGTACGCACGTGCTGAAGTGGCAGACGAACACACGATTCGTTCCTTCTGCCGGGTTACCACTGGCTACACCCGGTAACAGCAGCGGCCAAGGATAAAAATTCGGGCTACGGCCCGAAAGTTTTTGCCCGTGGTTCACGCGCAGGGTAGACGGGAGGATTATCTTTTACGGAACAAGAAATTCAATCAATGTCAACGATGCTTCCCCAACGTGTTTGGTGGTGCTCTTTGGTGTGTCTTTTTCCATGAGCTTATTGAGACAGTTCGGTTGTTGGTTGGTTTATTTTTTTTGCCATTTTCAGGATATTCTATACTTTCGCACTTCAGCTTGTGCGGGAGAGGTTGAAGAAGTCAACGCAGAATGAACTTAACCACACCTTACATGTGCTTGAGCACGGTCCTCAGCCGGTAGGTGTCTCTGTTTTTTTTTTTTTTTTT
>KB697206.1:0-10522 GCA_000349165.1 Anopheles christyi
AATGTTTAAAAAAAAAACAGTTGCATTTACAATCAACTACGAAAAGGAAACAGACACACCACACACACAATGTGAACAAGATTTTTGTTTGTTTTTTTTTTTTGACACAATTTTGACACCAACAGTCATTTGAAATGTTTCCCAAATTAATATGCATTTTGTTTTCGTTTTTTTTTTTTTTTTTGTTGTAAAGTTAAATATCCATTGCAAAAGGAATGTTTTCTTCGAGTTCTAGCAAACGAAGCGTATTCGTATTGTGGAATGTACTGTCTTGAGTTGTTGAGTTGTGTTCATCTCTTTCCGTTTTCTTCACTTACACCTTTTCCAAAGATTTTTCTAACGTTTTAGACACTGAACAGAGATATAAATCATGTTTGGTTTTTGCATTTCCTTTCACCATTCACCAGTATTTTGATATTGTTTGTTTTGTTTTTCTTCTTTTTGCACATTCTGTTTTCTGTTTTCCACTTGACGTTATGTTTTTAATATTATTACGTTTTCTTCTGCGTATTTTTTCTTTCCATGTTTTCTTATACACTAATGCGAGGGATGGCGACTTTTGTGTGTTTTTTTTTTGCGAGTTTTCACACATACACACTGCTTGTTTGTTTTTTTTTTCTTTCTTAAACTCTACGCTATATATTTTTCTTATTACGTTTCACAAACCATGCGAGGTTTAGCGTTGCTTTGCTTCCGACCATTCTAACTTATCTTCACCACCATCACCACCACCACCGTGGGGTGTGGGCGGATGGTGCGTTCCACCGGATGATAGAACTAGGATTATCCGTAGGATTTATATAGCATTTAGCTCACACATACACAAATCCCACTGTTTCCATCAGAGCTTTTTGCTGTTCCGGATTGTTATCTTTTCTTTTGTTTTTTTCTCTACTCCATTTATTACTCCGTAATGCCTGTTGTGCACCTACCGCCGTGTACTCTGCTGCATTGCCATTTAATATATTATATTAAATTTGGTGCATGCATAACGAGTGTCTACCTAATAAATAATTTACGTTCTCCATTCTGCACTGGCGTTTGTTTTTTGTGTTTTGCTTTTCTTCTTCACTCCTGCTTGCTTGCTACATTTCATCCTTGCCTTAAACGTTAGGTTTTAGTAGTAATTGTTTATTTGCTTCTTCCCTTGTGTGCAGCCGCGTCTGTGCGTTCGTTTGGTGTATGTATGTGTGTGTGTTCTAAGAGCCATTTTAGTTGATGTTCTTTTTTTCTTGCGTTACTTCGTTGAAGACGGACTTATTACGACACGCGTGCAGAATGTAGTTTTTAGCTCTAGCTTTCTTCATACAATCTGTGTGTCTGTGTATATAATGTGTATATATATATAATATAATGGTAGTTTTGTAATCGTGTAATAAATGCGAGGTTATTAGTTTCTTTTCACGTCTTACTAAACCCTAAAAATTAAGCGCGAGTCCATTCTTCAACCGCCAGCTCAGCCAGCACACTTTTTACCAACGCGGCAACGCACATCGGCGATGCAATACACAGACCCGGGGTGAAGGAATTTGCGAGGTTTCGTTACTTAAAAAGGTACAATAAAAGATTTTATCTTATACTTCTAGACATGTCCCCAGCGGCGACCTGGGGTCGGTCGATACTGCGTGCTACTACTTCTTCTTCTCTCGCACGTTTTCGTTTTGTGATGCACATGGCAATGTCCATCATCGAAACGGCCACGTATCCCTGTTCGCATCGTGCGATGCTCGTTTTTATATCTCCCTAACTTCCAAGTCCTTATCATTATGCATTATGTTATAATCAGACACCAAGGGTAGGTATAGGTAGGTAGAAGTAGTAGTACATCCAGTTTGCTTAAACACACGCATACAATACCATATGGGTTGTTTAGTTTAGTTTTTAGTGCTCCAGTTATACAATACACACATAGGTTTGCGGAAATTCGATGCTCTGTCTCTGTACATACATCATCATGCGCACCTTTTTACTTTAAACTGTGCCACGATATTTGATGTCGCTTCCCAACTTCACCTGACTCATCTGTGTAGGAATGTAGTAGTTGTTAGTAAACGGCTAAAATCACACAACTTGTTTGCGTCTAAAATCACGTAGGAAATCCGATTTTGTTCCAATGATTAATGTTTACATGCTTTTTCGTTGGCTGCTGCGTTTTGCTGCGATGGAAATTTCTTCTCAGTGCGAGCTTTACTGACCATTTCTTTTATAGCTTAAAATCTTGCTTAAAATAGCGTGCCGCGCACCAGTGTCGTGTAGCTATGAGAAGGGCAATGGTCTGAAGGTTGGCAAACTCGGTTAAACAATGTTTAACAAAAATTTTATACATTTTCTAAAGGGATAGATCTCTCTCTGTGTGTGCATTTATGTTCATGCGATCCAATTATGTTTTTTATGCTCTTTTCCTCGATCAACAGATCCAAAAAAAAACAAAGCAGTAGCACTGACTAGAACAGCAAATACAGATGGATCAAAGTTTTGTAAGAATTTTCTATGCTTTAATGAAACCAAAAATAAAATTTAAAAAAAGGGTAAAGGTTCTCAAGCTAAGCTTGAGCAGTTTGGTAAGCTTCTGAGTTTAGTGCGACCCAAAACGTTCGATTACAAAAGTCTGCCCTTATATGACACGGAAAGTCCGATTCGGATTCGATTCCGGGATGGAATGATGAGAAGCATAAAATATTTCATCTACAAAAAAAATGCTACGCATGCTCTTCTTCTTCATCCAAACCGAAACAAATTCAGAGCCGATCGGTTTCTCTGGTTCATATAAAGTAGTCTCGACACTAATCGTACGATATTTGGGATGCGAGGAACTTTTTTTTGTTTCAGTGAACAAGCCTTCCAAAATTAAAATAAAATGCTCAAATGCTTGTGTAAAAATTGTAAACAGGACAAAGGGGTGAGAAATGTACATGGCCATCGTTTTGCAATTGCGTCCGCTTACGCGAGTCCCGCTGTTGCAGCACATGGTGCTAATCGAACAGGGTCCACCATTTGATAATCGAAGACGATTTCCCTTCACGCTCCAAACACCGCGTTTTCCATTGCATTATTTTAAAAAAAAATCGAAATCTTATTTACGCTTCAACTACGCAGCATAACAAACGTCTGCAAAACGATGGGCAACATTTCTATGCAACACACACACTGAGAGAGAGTAAAAGTCACTGGGCAAGACAAAACTAAAACACACTAATCAACGACACTGATACGACGCTATCCTCCTTGCTCCTTACATCATACCCGCCGGATCGAAGTATCGCTGCGGTGCGATCTGTGATTTTTTCCTCTTCTTGCCGCGCAGAAACTCGGCCACCTCGTAGTTTTTGCACTCGTTTGCGATCGCCAGCGGTGTCCGGCCGTTCGCATCCTGCTGCTCCGTCTGCAGCCTGCACCAGTCGACTAGAAACTGCACGATCTGCAGATTGTTCGCGTAGCACGCCTTGTGCAGCAGGCTCTGCTGATTTCGGACGTCCCGCACGTTCGGATCGTACTGCAGCTGCAGTATCATAAACTCGAGCAGCCCATAGTGATCGACAAACATGTGGATGGTGGGCAGTTTCGCTAACTGCTCAATCTCAGCCAAATGCAGCTTCAGCAGATCAATGTTGGCCCCGGCACCGATCAGCAGCTTCATAATGTCCAGGTTGCGCGAGTACATCGCCTGCATGAGGGCGGTCAGCCCCGACACGTTCCGCTCGTCGATGGTGGCGTACTTGAGGATGAGCATACGGGCGGCCACAATGTTACCGTGCCGTGCCGCCACATGCAACGGCGTGTCACCGAACTTGCTGATCGCATTAATGTCCGCACCGGACTCGATCAGGTAGGCGGCAATTTCGTTGCACTCGATCGCGATCGCCACGTGGAGCGGCGTGCTGTCGTACGGATCTCGGTACTGCAAGGCCGGCTTGCACAGTTCCACGATGTAGCGTACCAGCTCTAACGATCGCGTATAGACGGCCTTAATGAGACATAGCGATTCGCTGTTGAAGCTGCACCCATTCCGTAGCAAAAACTTTAGCATCCGCACGTTGCGTTGCTCGATCGCGATCGTTAGTGGATGCGTAGCAATGCCGGACGAACATATCGTTGGATGATGCTTCGCAAACACCTTCATAATGCGCAAACTGTCCTCCTGGACGGCCCATTCGTAAGCCGAGCGGCCAGTGTCGTCTGTTGGACTAGGATCGACACCACGCTCGAGCAGAAGCGCCACCATCGCTGTCTGACGCCGCTGGACAGCAATGTGCAGCACGGTTTTGGAGCTGGAATTGCGTCGATTCAGCAGATTCTCCTCACCAATCGTCGTCTGGTGGGTGTCGAATAGATACCGCAGCATATCCAAACGTTCGTACGTGGCGCAAAGATGCAGGACTGTGTTTTGATGCTGATCGACTGTGGTCAGTTTTGCTTGCCGCGTGTCGAGCAGGAATTTCAACGCCTCCAAATTGCCGTACTCGATCGCACGCTTCACCAGCCGATGTTTGTCCGAGTTGATGTCGATATCATCGCAGCAGAGCAACGGCAGCAGCTCATTCTCGTGGTACTGAATTGCGTAGTGCAGTGGCAAGCGTTCGGTTCCGCTTGGCGAGGTTAGCGGAACCTGTTGCCTGACCAGCAGTTTAGCAATTTCCGTGTGACCTAAGCTGCAGGCACGATGCAGCGCGGAAGTACCGTCGGAAGTGAGTGAACAAATGTCAACGCCCAGCTTGATAAGCTTCTTGATCGCAGGTAGATCACCTTTCTGCACGCACTGATCCAGCACGGTCGTCCCATTGCCATCCTGACAGTTCCAGCTAATGTCCTTCATCTGCTTTGCAATCTTTTCGATAAACTCCAGGTTGAGATACTTGATGATCTTGCCGAGGTTTACCGTTAGCTCGAAACGCTTTACACACTCGAGAAACACGTCGTACGCACGGAAGTAGAGGGCCATAAACAGGATCGTAGCCTGCCGTTCCTGCACCGTGGTCAAGCTGAAGTGCGCATCGATAAACAGTGAGTTGGAGCTGCGCACCAGCACGTACTGGAAGAACTGCTTCTTCTCGAACGAGATCGCCTGCAGTTCGTCCGACAGATAGTCCACCATCTGCTTCAGATTGTTGCGTATCGTGTGGTCAATAATTTCGTACTCCGTAGACGGTGTGCCATCGCACAGTACCCCTAAGCGCGTGCCGCGTATATCGGCGTAGTCCGGTGTCAGGGCTTGCAGCAGCTTCAGATCGATCGTCTCGACCGATTTGAACAGTCGCTCCTGCTGCTCCACCCAGCTCCAGCGCATCTTGTAGTTGTTGATCAGATTCTCGTTAATCGCCAACAGCTCGTCCGCGTTTGCCTTTTGACTGCTCGGCGGTTGGTACAGCTTAAACTCGTTGCTCTTGAAGATGAGCGCGTTCAGAAACACTTTCACCTTGGTGCTGTGCGTAAGCGTCAGCATATCGTACTCGAGCGCATCCTGCCGCAGATAGTCGTGCAGATTGCGCCCGCTTACATTCGCTGACTGCAGCTTCAGCACGTACTGATTGTCCTGGAAGACGCCCAGGTCGGTCAGAATCTCGCACAGCTCGAGCAGGCAGTGCTCCAGTGCGTACTCGACGTGCGGTGCCGCCTCATTGATGAATTGCGTCACCTCGTTAAAATCACTGCACGGCAAAAACTGTCCAATAAACTTAAGCTTCGCATCCAGCTGCGATTGAAACTCTTCCCGATCCATGCGCTTGTTGCGCTTCACGATTGCATCGTTCACCTGCCGGTTGGTCGACTTGAAGAACATCGTTAGCACCGCATACTTCTTGTCAAGGTTGTAGCAGTTGTCATAGTAACTCTGGGACAACTGTTCGTGCAGCACGGCAAACTCGATCGAGCTAAGGTTTTGCAGATTAAACTTCTTCAGTATGTCGTTCGTGTAGTTCTGATGCAGCACGCTGTCGAATGCTTTCGTTCGATCAGGCAAAAAGTGATCGACGGCAATGTACCGCCCAACGTGTAGGACCTCCACCATCGTCACAAAGTTCTTCGTCACGCGCTCATCCATCTGGTACTGGTAGAGATAGTTCGTGAACAGATGGAGCAGCTCCTGCATGAGCGGATTCAGTAGCAGCAATTGCTCATCATTACAGATATCGTACTTGGGGTAGCTTTCGGCCAAAAAGGAACCCACTATACGACGCACCTTCGCCATCTCAATCTCCGTCCCACAGAGCTGCATGACGGTGTTGAAATTTGCACTGATCGACGCAAGTGCGGCACGATCACCACCTTCACCTTTAGTGAGTGACTCAAATCGTTGCGCCAGCGGTCGATACACACACCTTAGCAGATCCCTCAGCTTCTCATCCTGCTGCTGGCTGAACGTTTCCTGTAGCTCCTCCACCACCCGTATACAGTCCTCCAGCTCGAAGTACAGATCGTCTAGCGTGTGGTTTTCAAAGTACATTCGATTCGCATCACCCACATACTGATTGTAGCTCGCCACCTGCCGATGGTTCTTCAGCTGATGCACATTCCCCAGGTAGCACTTGTACGCTTCCAGCATCTTCAGATCGTGCACGTACGCAAAGTAGCGGCGCACCGACTTCAAACTACACTGTACCTCCGCAAACGGTAGCAACCGACCACTCTCCTGCTTATCCGAGCACAGCTTGTACAGTGATACGCTCGGTTGATAAAAATCCCGCACATCCACGTCCAGATTCAACGGCAGTATCTTGTGCACCACACTGTCCAGCTTTCGGGCGATGGCCGGCGAGTAGCGCGTGTTTGCCACCGTTTCCGCAATCACCTGCAACGTGCGCTTGATTGCCAGCACACCCGACACCTGATACTGGGGCAGCTGGATCCTTGCTATACCATCCAGATAGCGCAGTATCTTCTTGATCGAGTACAGCTGCATCACCTGATCGAAAGTTTTGCGCAACCGGCAGAAGGTGACGCGATTCTTTCGGCCCGTGCCACGCGTTAGCTCCACAAACTCTTTCGCTCGCAGCTCGCGCCGCAGCACTTCCAGCTCCGGCTTGGACAGATTGTTCACGTACCGGGCCTGGATTGCGGCCAGCTCCGGGTTCGCCTTTAACCGGCCCTTCACGTAATAGATCAGCTTCTTCTTCAGCACACACTTCTTGCGCCACAACCCGCCGATGGCCTTGGTCGATTTTGCCGGTGCCGCATCCCGAATGCAGCAGATCAAATACAGCAGCAGCTCGTTCGTCCACCGGCCACCTCGATTCTCAGCCTGCTCGCTCTTGATGCGCTCCAGCTCATCGGTCACCGCACCGAGAAACTTCAGTACGGTACGCTTGTTGAGTATCAGCTTGAACACCTCGTAGTGCGGTGCCTTCTTAAAGATGGCTAGAAACACTGCGAGTAGGCGACAAATTTCCTCCACCGGTACTGACCCCACCAGGTCGCGCTTTTCCCGCACAAAGAACAGATTGTCGTACACGATCTTGATTGCCAGCAGGAACTTGTCGTCGTAGTCGTTCAGATTGTCCGTCGCACCGTAGTGCTTGGTCAGGTAGCGTGTGTACTCCACGATCAGCTCGATCCGCTGCTCGAGCTCCCGATCAAACTTGGGCCGATCGGGCCTATGTGCCGGTGGGTGATGGTAGGCGTAGCTGTAGTTCTGCAGCTGATACTCGAGAAAGTTTTCCATGCTTTTGGTCAGCGGAACATTCTTGACGTACAGCTCGTGCCACACGCTCGACACGTACGCGATCTGCTGATGGATGTCGAACGCTTTCAACTCGAGAAACAGCTGCAACAGTGGTACGGAACCGCGCCTTATCAACCGGTAAAAGCATCGATAGTCGGTAAGATTGCGAAACTCAACGGCAAGCATGAACTTGGTGACGTCCATAAAGTTCAGGTTGATCGCCAGCTCGGACGCGGTCAGGTTCATGGAGTTGCGCAGATCACAGTCCGCACCGGATTCGACCAGAAATTGGATGATTTCGTTACGGTTCTGCTGCGCAATGATCGACAGGTGGAGCGGTGTGTTGAGATCTTCCGGCGTTTGGTAGTCCAGCACAAACTCCTTAAACTTGGACTTGATCTTGCTGAAGTCACCCTCCACCACCAGCTTGCAGAATTCACCGGCATATTTGCTGACATAGTAGCTCGGTTGTGTCATTCTTTAACGACTTCTCGCTTGTTATTGTAATGTATCTCCGTGTGGATTATTTTCCCTTTTTTTAATATAAAAATGCTTCAGCAAACGTTTCCGCGTCTGTCGACTCGTTTTGATCGTCGTAGTATAATTTTTCTCCCTTTCTCAAAACACGCACACACACACATGAGAAGATAAAACCGAAATAGGGAGAACGGTGATGTGTGTTGAGTTGAGTGTTTGTAAGAGCTCTTCTCTTACGCCCGCTAAAGTTGTAGTTGCGTGTGTTCTCGGCAGTACTAGTAGTGCCGCACGCGTGCTTCAATGCGATCGCTTCCGGTCAGCTGTGCCTGGCAACGATGACGTACGACTGTAGGTGGGGTAAATAGTGCCCGGTGGCCATTGCCTTCGTCCCTGCTTTCGTGATGGTAATAGTTCCCGCTCCGCTTGCGGTTTCGTTTGCTGCTGCTGATGTTAATGCTACTGGCGAAGTGGTACAGTTGTTTTCGCCTCATTGCTGTAAGGATGCGACTGCCATTGCTGCGACTAATGCCATCGTTGCTTTGCCGTGGCGAAGGAATTGCTGCCATCGAGTAACACTGACGCGTCGAACGTGTAGTACTCGTCGGTACCGCTAGTACGCTAGTGGATGGTGTGAAGGCATCGTCCAACCAACAAACAGCATGTTGCTTCGGGATGATGATACTTGGAAAGGAGATTGCAAAGGACCGCAAAGTCGATTTGCTTTGCCAGAACAGTAAACGGCTTGCTCCGTCAGCTCGTCACCTTGTGGTCGTGCGCTCTATTTGCACAATCCAGCCGCTTCGCTGTTGATGGCGCGAAGGTATCTTGCCGTTTACTTGAGCCTTAACACAAAACCAACGCTGCAAGGGGGCTGCCTCTTGTGTTTGTACAGCGATCACACTGCGTCGTCCGTTCAATAAAAATTAGTCGGACCGTTTCGAACGCTTCCGGCACCCTCTTTCTTGCTTCGGCGTGTGTGTCTGCACCCTTTCGGCTGGACGGTGTTTAATGTGTGTCTTGCGCATGTACGCGATCCTTGATGTGGCGCAGTAGTTGTTGACGGGCGTTATCTAAAAATTAACAACAACAAAAAAAGAAGAAAAAAAAAACATACGTTAGCGTTGTGTGGTGGTGGTAGAAATGAGCGAGAAGAGAAAAAGGTACAAGAAAATGGCCCCGGGACGGGGTAGGATGTTAATAAATAGTGCTAAATCAAACAAACTGCGCATCGGGCGCACATTACGAGTTTGGCCTGGAACAGAGAGTGCATATAAATGGGTTGGTCTGTTTTGGAGCACCTTTTGGTTTGTGCGTGTGTGTGTGTGTATGTGATTGAAACCAACTCAAGGGAGAGAGTGTTGCGATAAAGTGACCGTTTTGGAAAGCGAGAGCAAGAAGAGCAAAACCATTTAAAACCTAATTGGTAAAACGATACCGATATGAGAGGGGTGGGGGTAGATGGGAGGACGGGTGTAGTAAAAATTCGAACCAGAAAACCGATATGCAAACGAAAGACGCAAACTCAGGCAAGGGATGTATATAAATCATAGGGAAATATTAATAGCATAGACAAATAGAAGCACCACACCAGGCACCAGGTCGGTCGTTGGGTCTTCTCGCACGACCCCTGTCGTCTGTGTTTCGTCGAGACAATTACTTGTGCTCTTGCTGTGGACAGAGGCACTCAGCTTTAATACGTATTACAGTTAATGTCGCTCAAAAGCCAATGTTGTCTCTATCTAAATCCTAAATTTTTAACAGTGGAATAAGTTTTTAACTCCAATGCACCCGTTATTGCCTCTGGCAAAAATCACTTTTAATTCCCAAGGTTTTTTTTACTGATTTTGGAAAACTCATGGTCGTGATCATCCATTTAAGAGTATTTTATTTTCCTTGCTTTCTGGCCTTTGCTGCCTAACGTAAACCAATCCTATTTTGAACCATTTCCTATGTGTACTAGATCATATATCTGTCACGACAACTGATTTTCTGTGCTTACTCTTCTAATCTAATGACATATTTGTAGTATTTTTTGTAACTTATAAGAAACAAACTTTGGACAACGCTATTACCAGGAAGATACCATAACATCTAAAATAAGTGTCTTAAAGACAAGAAGGCAACGACTTTTTGTATAAGTGTATCAGGGATGGCTCGGTGGTCTATTCGAAAGACAAGCCGGCTCCTACAAGGCCGTCCGGAATCGATTCCCAACCGGACCGTGTCCCCTACTTAGGAAGAATTGGATCTCATAAGATCACTAGATAGATAGATCGTTATAAAGCTCTCACACAGCACTTACTCACAACAGACAGGGGAACCTTGCACGCGATAATGAGACGAGAACATTCCACAAACTCCGTTTTCCACCTTTTCCGGCACCTTCATTGG